>PVHT020000195.1:8521956-8576619 GCA_004024745.2 Catagonus wagneri
AGGGAGAAAGAGAAAAGCCCAGAAAAACAGCTCAGTGATGAGGAGATTATCAGCCTCTCAGAAAGAGACTTTAGACTGTTGATGCTGAAGATGATGCAAGGCATTGGAAATAGACTGGAGGCAAAGATTGATCATTTACAGGAAACACTGAGCAGAGAAATACAAGCTGTAAAAATTAAACAAGAAGAGATGCAAAATAAAATAACTGAAATAAAAAATTCATTAGAAGCAGCCAACAATAGAATACAGGAGACAGAAGAACGAATTAGCGAGGTGGAGGACAGATTAGTGGAAATCACTAGTGCGGAAGAGAAAAGAGATAAAAGATTGAAAGGAAATGAGCTGAGTCTCAGAGAACTCTGGGATAATGTTAAATGCACCAATATCCATATTATAGGGGTGCCAGAGGGAGAAGAGAGAGAGAAGGGGACAGGAAAAATATTCGAGGAGATAATAGCTGAAAACTTCCCTAATATGGGAAAGGAACCAGTCAGTCAAATTCAGGAAGTGCAACGAGTACCATATAAAATAAACCCAAGGAGGAACACCCCGAGACACATATATAATCAAAATGACCAAAATTAAAGACAAAGAGAAAATATTGAAAGCAGCTAGGGGAAAGAAACAAATGACATACAAGGGAACCCCAATAAGGTTATCAGCAGATTTCTCATCTGAAACTCTACAGGCCAGAAGGGAGTGGCATGATTTACCTAATGTGATGAAAGGGAAAAACTTCCAACCAAGATTGCTTTACCCTGCAAGGCTCACATTCAGATTTGAAGGAGAGATCAAAACCTTCACAGATAAGCAAAAGCTAAGAGATTTCTGCAACACTAAACCAGCTTTACAACAAATCTTAAAGGAACTTCTCTAGGCAGAAAAGAAAAGGCCACAACCAGAAACAAAAACACCACAAGTGACAAGGCTCACCAGTAAAGGCATATATACAATAAAGATACTAAATCATCCATGCACAACTATGCTATCAAAATCAGAAATCGTGAGAAGAGAACACAACTGCAGGTCACTGGAGACGCACGTGCAATTAAGAAACCAACAACTTAAAACAATCTCATTTGTATATAGACTCCTATATCAAAACTTCAGGGTAAAAAAAAGCAACAAAAACCCCAAAGAGTTAATACAATGGCAATAAGAACATATATATCAGTAATTACTTTAAATGTTAATGGACTGAATGCCCCAACCAAAAGACATAGACTAGCTGAATGGATACAAAAACAAGAAAACAACCAATGGATCACTGAAGAAATCAAAGAGGAAATTAAAAAATACCTAGAAACAAATGACAACAAAGACACCGCACTCCAAAACCTCTGGGATGCAGCAAAAGCAGTGCTAAGAAGAAAGTATATAGCAATACAAGCCAACCTCAGGAAACAAGAAAAAGCTCAAATAAACAACCTAACTTTACATCTAAAGCAGCTAGAGAGGGAAGAAGCCAGGTCATGGAAACAACCTAAATGCCCATCGGCAGAGGAGTGCATAGGGAAGATATGGTACATACACATAATGGAATATTACTCAGCCATTAAAAGGAACGGAATAACATTTATAGCAACATGGATGAACCTAGAAATTATCATACGAAGTGGAACCAGTCAGACAATTAGACGGCAACACCCAATGCTACCGCTTACATGTGGAAACTAAAGAGACACAGTGAACTTCTTTGAAGAACAGACAATGACTCACAGAATTTGGAAAACCTTGGTTTTTCAAATAAGACAATCTGGGGGGTGGGGGGATGCACTGTGGGTTTGGGACACAAAATCTATCAAATTGACTTATGATCTTTGTATACCTATAACTGAAATAAAATTCGTTGTTAATATGAAAAAAAAAAGAAAAGAAAAGCCACAGCTTATGGCAACGCTGCATCCTTAACCGACTTAGTGAGGCCAGTGATCGAACCCGCAACCTCATGGTTCATATTTGTTTCTGCTGTGCCACGATGGGAACTCCTTTTTATTTATTTATTTTTTTTGGGGGGGATTTCTTACCTTTTAAGAGGCTCTAATGTTCTCCTGAGGTGGAAGCTATAGTGTGGGTTAGTAATGCTCAGCATAGCCTATGGTGATGTGAAATATTGACATTTCAAGATCCCATTTACCCTCTTTTCTACTGGAATCTAAAACTAAACACTAAATCTGGTAGCATCGTCTTAGGCTTTTGCTCTAAAGAGTGAGAGCTCCATGGCTCTGGTATGATAATACTCCTACAGGGTGATTCATAGATTAAACTGTTAGAACAGAAAAGAAATATTTTTACTTGGCTATGCCTTCCTTTAAAAAAAAAAACAAATATTACTTTACTGTGTTTTAAAAAAAAACCATATCACTGGCATAGTTTTCAGTTTTTTCACAGTTGATTGTCTTTAAGCATACAATCTTTAACTGTGAAATCATTCAGAGATAATTACTTGGGGAAGGAAGATGACAAGGGAAATAGTTATGTAGTCAGTTTTTGATTATCCGTGATGATTTTGCCACTGGAATTAAAATCCTGCTTTAGCAAATAGCAACTGTTACCTTCTCTTTTTTGCTAACCCTTAGAACAAAATGTTTTATTAGGAAACAGAACTGAATTTTCTTTCTCCTCCTGAGCCCTGGGCCTGTCTTGTATTTTTACTTTCTGTGGCACCTGATGTTTTCCCCACTTCAGCAGTGTGCTGCAACTGGCTTGCACTGAATGGAAAACCAGTTGTGTGTCTCTCTTTCCAACACCATGTTCTATTTCTCCACCTCGGTACCTTGAAGTCTGCCACAATAAGAGTATTTACACCAGGGAAATTGACAGAGGTAGTGAAGCAGGGCTTTCCACCAGAGTCAGTTATTAAGCATTTCACCAGCACACTATTGCCCTATTCAGTCCTCATTATTTTTTGGAAAAATATTCTCTAAAATGTGTTATATGTTAACCTTTTTGCAAACAGAGGATGTGATGGAAAAGGTTACCCTTTCTTGGCCTCATTATAATAATTCGTATACTTGCATCTGCATTTTAGTGTCTCTTTCTTCATGTTTCCCATCAGAAGAAGGCTTCTTCCTTCTGAAAGCCTTCACTCGCTTCTCATTTGTTGACTCTGATTGCCTACAGCCCGTAACTTAGAGAATCAAGTCCACTAGGCATGGGTATAGTAGAAAAACAAATGAGAGTTTGAAGAGTTTTATAAAAGAATAAAGTTCTTGAATAAAGTGCATAGCTTTGGGCCAGAGCTTTTATGAAAAACAGCTTGATGCCAGGACCTGCTTTATGGACATTAGATCTGTGCAGTCACTCAGAGCTCCGTGCTTACAAAGGCCTCATGCATGGCTTAACACTCTGTAGTTACCGTCTTGAAATTCTGAATACTTTTTTGAGCGAGAGGTCCTGCATTTTCATTTTGCTCAGGGCCCCGTAAATTAGGTAGGCAATCCTCATAGTTGTTCAGATGTCTTCTTTGCTCCTGATATTAGCAAGCTGCATTTCTTAGAAAGCCTGGTGTCTAGATCAGTGGGATGTTTCTATATTAACCACAGATGAATCCTTGGTCAGATAACTGTGAATCCTGCAAGCAGTAAAAAAAAAAAGGTGGTGTTGTTCCCATTTATTATATTTTGATTTTTTCCATAAGAATGTCCTAGAAACAAAAAATATAATGTTAATTTATTTTAGATTTGAGTATATATGATTGATTTCAGACCCTCCTTTGTAAGTAAGCACTTTTGGCTTCTCTTATTAATGCATACTTTTAAAATAATTGCATTGAGGAGTTCCCGTCATGGCTCAGTGGTTAACGAACCCAACTAGTATCCATGAGGATGTGGGTTTGATCCCTGGCCTCACTCAATGGGTTAAGGATCCAGCGTTGCCGTGAGCCGTAGTGTAGGTCATGGACACAGCTCAGATCTTGTGTTGCTGTGGCTGTGGCGTAGGCCAGTAGCTGTAGCTATGATTTGACCCCTAGCCTGGGAACCTGCATATACCACAGGTGTGGCCCCAAAAAGACAAAAAAATTAAAATTAAAAAAATAAATATAATAAAATAATTGCGTTGATATCTTCATTACATATCATAAAATTCACCCAGTTTAAGTGTACAATTCAGTGCCTTTTAATGAATGTATACAGTTGTGCAGATACGCCTGTGATCTATTTTGGAACATTTCCATCATACCAGTGTGATTGTTCCTGCCCATTTGCATGCATTCCCTGTTCCCACTCCCAGTCCCTGGCAACCACTAGTCTGCTTTCTATCTCAAATATTTGCTTTTTATGGACATTTCATATAAATGGACCATACATGGAGTTCCCCTCTGGTGCAGGGGGTTAAGGATCCAGCATTGTCCCAGCAGCAGCTGGGGTCACTGCTGTGGTACAGGTTTGATCCCTGGTCTGGGATCTACATGCCATGGGTATGGCCATAAATAAATAGACAGACTCATACCGTAAGTGACATTTTTATTACTTGCTTCATTCACTCACTTTCACATTTTTGAGGTTCATCCATGACGTGGTACATAAATGCATACTTTTAGGCTAACATTCATAGGTTGTGTGAGGTTGATGCAAGGGAAATGATACTCACCTACTGTACTTACCTGTGAGTATACTTTCATTCAAATTTCCACTTAGAATGGAAAGGTAACCCCCATTTTCAGCACCTATCCCCATATCATTTGGCACCTCAGGATTAATCACATTACTCCGCCTCCCGAGACAGTTTATGTGCTATTTCTGAAGGTCTACATGACCTTGATATTTGAATTCAGTTATTACCAAGTACACTTTCTGGAATTAGCACTCAATTGCAAAGATATTCTGGCAGTTATAAAGAAGCATTTTTGAGTTAATGTTCATCAATATTAAAAATACATTTTTCTGGAAGTTTCCTTGTGGTGCAGCAGGTTAAGTATCTGGCATCGTCACTGCAGCGGCTTGGGTCACTGCTGCGCATGTTCAATCCCTGGCTCAGGAACTTCTGCGTGCTGCAGGTGCTGCCCCCCCCACCCCAATACCAGGAGTTAGAATTCAGACTCTGGACTCAGACAGCCATTAGCTAAAACCCTAGGTTTACCACTCAAAGCTGTGACCTTAAATATGCCACTCAATCGCTCCAAGATTCAATTTCGTCAACTAGATCGTGAAATAAGACTAGACTCTACCTTAGTTGTGAGAATTAAATAAGTTGGGTAATGAATTGGACACAGTGCTTGGCACAGATGCTGCTCTGATCCAGTGTTGCTGTGGCTGTGGTGTAGACCAGCAGCTGCAGCTCCAGTTGAGCCCCTAGCCTGGGAACCTACATATGCTGCAGGTGTAGCCCTAAAAAGAAAAAATAAGTAAAAAAAAAAATTAAAATTCCATTTCCTTTAAATAAAAATACCTAGTGGTTGCTTTATAAAGCATGAATGATAGAAGTGAGCTATTTCCTGAACTTTCCCCTCAGGCAATGGAAAGGACCCCTGTCAACAGTCCCAGGGAAAAAGTAGGATGAAGGGTTGAGATGAACACACCAGTAGGACTGGGCTTGTGGCCCTTACTTTCCCACTGTTAGATGGTTGTGGGCTAAATTTACTCTTGGAATACTGATTTCAAATATATTATATCCTTGGGTATTAAGAGCATGTTGAAAAATAAAGACATCTAGGTTAAGTTGAGAAACCTTACACTTGGAATCCAGAGATCTGTCTTTATTCCTATTTCTGTTATTTTTTTTTGCTCTGTGACATCTCAAAAAAACATTTCACCATCTTGATAATGGGTATAATTCCCATCCTACTTCCTAAATTTTTCCTAAGCATGGAATGAGATAATTGATGAGAGATTATTATATAAATGTAAAGACTGCCCCCAAATGTGAGCCAGTATGATTTCCAAGGTAATTTAATACTTTTTAATCCCTTTAGGATTTCTCTCCCCTAACTCCCCTCTACTGACCAATAGTCAGGATGCATTCATGTTTCAGCAGGGCTTGGAGGGGTTGTGGGTTTCTTTGAGCTCACTAATCATTCATCATTACTGATTAATTAATCACTAGGTAATACCTGAAGAAAAAAATCCAGGATAAGGAAATGAGAGTGCTGAGGTGGGGTCTAGAGTAGTACCTTGGGGGGAGGAGGTGAATGATGAGAAGGAGTCTGCCATGCAGATCTCTGCTGAAATCAGCATTCCAGAAGCAGGAACAGCAAGTGCTAAGTCTAGGGAATGTAGCTGGCATTGATAAAAGATCACCACGGAATGGGCTGCCTTTCCAAAGGAGTAACTGGTTCACATTGGTAGTTAAGATAATGATATGTGGATAGCATGACCGTGAAAGCTCTGATTTAGGATGGAATAGTTCCTTACTTGAGGAATTCTTCTCTATACTTGCTGTTTCATTTCTATGCCCACATAGCACCCAGCCCAAAGCTAAGGGCTCAATCATCAGTGGTTCTCAATGCTGGCTGCATATTAGAATCATCCAGGAAGCTTTTGATGCTTCACTATCTGAAGTGTGGCCCTTAGACCAGCAAGAAATGCAAAAATTCAACATATCCAGACACTCAGTTGGAATCTACATTTTAGTAAAATCCTCAGATAATCTATATACACATTAAAGTTTGGGATGTGCTGTACAATGCTATACCCAAGGCCAGGCCCCACCCATGGAGATCCTGATGTATGTGGTCCAGGAAGGAGCCTATCATTTAAAGAAAGTGCCCCTAGTCTCCAACTGATCAGAGTAGACTGGAGAGCCAAGATTGAGAACCAATGGCTTGATTGTTCCCACTAGTAGGCTCTCAGTGACTGATAACTATCAAGTACTTGGTTTCATTAATTATTTAAATTTCCTGTTTTAGAGCTCCCAGTCATGTTTCAATGTTTTCTGACATATAATAAATGATCTTAATAGTTTGTGAGTCTTTCTCTAAAATAGTCTTCTAGTTCCCAGTTAGCATTGCTGTTATCAAGGATCAGGGGCTGGAGATGACTGATCAGTTTTCATTGTCTTTAAGCCAGGTAAGACTCTTTCTCCAGCTCTAACCACATCCACTTTCCATGTTTGGAGTCAGATTATTTCTCAGTGTCTGCTTGCTTTGCAGTCCTGAAAATCATCTTATTATCCCACATTTGTTTTGATTTCTATAAAATGAGTACATTTACTGAGTGGTTTGGTAGAAATAAATAATGTGTATAGCTTTAAGAGCCTTTTTTTCCATACAAATATATGATTTGGGGAGTTTAAAATTTAATATTCAACATGGATATATACAGGAACCATTTGTTAAATATTGATGATGCACTGTGCTCTTTAGAAGTCTTCATTTGAAGGGACTCTCAATTTATCTTAATATAAATTCAACTCCAACAATCAAATTGAGTTTGAAATACACTTCATTTCAGTGTGCTGATTCTCCAGTCTTCCATCTCTCATTGTGGTAAACCCACAAAATAATTTTTATTAGTGGTTGAATTTTCAGTGGGAGGCTTTTTAAATCTTTCTTTAACTTGGCATATAATTTGTACATGTTGAAAGTTGTTTTATTTGTGTTGAGATTGGAGGGCAGCAATTACTAGTTATTATTTGTGGAAATGTTAACTGTATTATTTAGATCAGGGTTTCTCAGTGTCTTGGCACCACTGACATTTGGGGCTGGATCTTTCTTTGTTTCCATCGGTGCTGTCCTATGTATTGTAGGCTGTTTAGAAGCACCTCTGGATTCTACTCACCAGATGCCAGATAGCATATCCGCAGTTATGACAATCAGAAATGTCTGAGACATTGCCAAATGTCCCTGGAGGGAACAAAATTGCCACTAGTTGAGAACCACTGATGTAGGGCAGAAATGAAAGAAAAAGAATCTAGGTTCCTTAAAAAAAACAAAAATACAGTTGCCATATGATCCAGCAATCCCCTTTCTGGGCCTATATCCAGAGAAAACTCCAGTTTGAAAAGATACATGCATCCCAGTGTTCACGGAAGCACTATTTACAATACCTAAGATATGCAAACAGCCTAAATGTCAATTGACAGATGAATGAATAAAGAAGATATATATGTGTGTGTGTGTACACACACACACACGCACACACATTGTGTGTGTGTGTGTGTGTGTGTATAAAATGGAATACTACTCAGCCATAAAAAGAATGAAGTAATGCCTTTTTGTAGCAACATGGATGGACCTTGACGTTATTATACTAAGTCAAGTAAGTCAGAAAGAGAAAGAAAAATACCGTATGATATCACTTATATGTGGAATCTAAAATATGACACAAATGAACTTATTTATGAAACAGAAACAGACTCACAGACATAGAAAACAAACTTAAGGTTACCAAAGGGGAAAGGGAGGGAGGAAAAATTAGGAGTTTGGGATTAGCAAATGCGCCCTGCTATATATAAAACAGATAAACAACAAGGTCCTACTGTTAGCACAGGGAACTATATGCAATATTCTGTAATAACCCATAATGGAAAAGAATGTGTCCATAAATGTTTAACTGAATCACTTTGCTGTACACCTGAAATGCATACAACATTGTAAACCAACTATACTTCAATTAAAAAAAAAGACTCTATAGCTATTTTGTGATCTAAAATAAGACACTATTTCTCGGTGTTGCTAGTTTCTATTTTGTGGCTGAGCACATTGTTATCCATGTGACGAGCACTGGTACATAGGCTTTCTATTTAGAGATGGTTACAAAGATTTCAAATAATTAGTTGAGAAAACTTACTTCTTTCTGAATTTTAAAGGTCTTTAAGCCAAGTAGATAATCAAGTCATTTGTCTGCCCAGTTCAAATAAGGGAATAACTTTGGCCCCAGTTCTTGGAGTGCCTCAGGTGCAAGTGGCTCTTTCCGCTTGCTCATCTCATGGTGGGAGACCTCACGTTTTTACTCTGGATGTGCAAAGCACTGGGTCTCCGTCCTGGCTGCCAACTGGAGTCACATGGGAGGTGCAGAAATGTCATGCTTGAGCCCTACCCCCTAGAGATTCCAATTCGCTTGTCAAGGATGGGGCATAGGTACTCCTTGACGCTACCCAGGTCATTCTAGAGTGTACCCAGGGTTGACACCCGCTGATGTAAGGAGGAGGTCCAGCTTCGCTGCCTTTATCCTTCATCCATCACTTCTCCACAGTTACCTGTGGCCTGCTTTCTCACTGTCTGCAAGGTGCAGGTCAAACTCTTTTGCCTATCCATTCTTATTTTTTTTTAATGAAATGATTTTTTTCCCAGTGTTTTTCCTTTGTTCAGACATGAACTTGCAAGGAAACTGCTGACTCAGTCTAGTCCACTCAGTTCATGACCCTCTTTTGACTGTTGCCTTCATTTCAACTGTTAACCTCATTCCACCTGGAAAACCTTTATTATTTTAAAGTGGGCATTTCTTCTTTTGCCAGCAGATCATTATCCCAAATTCCCGCTTATGTTTCCCATTATTACTTGCTTTGATTTTTCTCTTACTGCTATTTATAGTTTAATTTTCTTTCTTTTCTTTGTGCTCCCTCTTACTCGTTTTTCCATCCTTATCCTTAAACAATTTGCTCATATTTTGTGAGTTTTTAAGTGTGTTTCAAGATGCTAGGAGAGTATGTTTCACTTGACACTGATCCTTTTGCCTTTTTGATCCTCACCTGCCTGTTCCTTTTTTTTTTTTTTTTAAATGTTATTGGAGTATAGTTGACTTACAATGTTGTGTTAGTTTCCAGTGTACGGCAAAGTGAATCAGTTATACATATACATGTAGCCATTCCTTTTCTGATTCTTTACCCATATAGATTATTACAGAGTATTGAGCAGAGTTCCCTGTGCTATACAGTAGGTCCTTGTTACTTATCTGTTTTATATGTAGTAGTGTGTATATGTTAATCCCAACCCGCTAATTTACCCCCGCCCCATTTCCCTTCAGGAAGCATAAATTTGGGTTTTGAAATCTTTGAGTCCATTTCTGTTTTGTGAATAAGTTCTTTTGTATCATTTTTATTAGATTCTACATATTAGTTTTGTGAATAAGTTCTTTTGTATCATTTTTATTAGATTCTACATATTAGTGATCTCCTAGGATATTTCTTACCTGTTATTTTAAACTTGAGACCCATGTGTTTTGTTTGTGCCTTAGGGATTTCAAAATGCATGCTCTTAGGTCCCTGTATGCCCCACCTGAGCATTTAAATGTGACACCTCATGTCTGCAAGGCTCCCAGGTTCCTATTATGGCTGGTGGCTCTGGGCCAGGGAAACCAACCCAGGCCTCAGGCGTTTCGTCACGTCTGGATTCACCTCTCCCCTTCCCGCAAGATGGCTCACCTGCCTTATAATCTGGTAGCCAGCCTCTCCCTAAACCTTGTTGTCTCTGTTGCACTTCTGAATACTATCTAAACAGTCTTTAACCTTGACTTGCTTGAGAGTATTTCTTCTAAGCCCCACCAGCAGCTTTCATCTTGTTTTTTCAGGGAGCTCTTCCAAAAATAAACCATAAATCGTCTTGTTGCTAAAGCTTACGCCACATGCTCTCAATTCTAGTATCTGAATCACAGCAAAAAGGCTCCTTGGGAGTTCTCATCGTGGCTCAGTGGGTTAAGAACCTGATATAGTGTCTGTGAGGGTGCAGGTTCCATCTCTGGCCTCGCTCAGTGGGTTAAGGATCCAGTGTTGCCGCAAACTGTGCGTAGGTCACAGATGTGGCTCAGATCTGGTGTTGCTGTGGCTGTGCTGTAGGGCTACAGCTGCAGCTCCTATTCAGCCCCTAGCCCGGGAACTTCCATATGCCGCACGTGCGCACCCCCCCCAAAATAAGTCCCCTTGGAGTCATCCCAGTGATTTTGCAGTGGAGGCTCCCTTACCACAATTGATGCGTGGGCCCCCTTCAGCCTTTTCATTCAAACTTAGGAAGGGATTCATTGTGCCTGTTCTATCCTTTGCCCTTTTCTAATATTCCAGAAATTGTCTTCACTATCTTGTCCCCTCTGAGACCACAACACCACACCTGTTGCAGAAACATCACCCCAGGGAATTTTCAGAGTCTGAGCTGTTGTTTGCGTGCGTGCGTGTGCAAGAATATTGACTGCCACTTCGTGTGAGACCCGTATGTCCGTATCAAGTTGTGCTTTTCAAAACACCACTTTAAGCCTGGAAGCTCAATCAACAAATCTCATTTTCCTTGTAAATCTTAATAGGTTTGCATTAATGCAAAAAGAAAAAAACCACATTTCTGTTGATTCTTTAAATACCAGCCAGCAGATTTTCAAATCTAACCCTTAAAATTTTACTGAACACATAAATATTCCTCATGAGGTCTGAATTTCCAGGTTTAGTAAAGCATATTTTTCTCAAATATTTGAACAGTGATTACTAAGTCAGTCATTAAGCCCTAAGTATTTTAATTAAAATTGTAAGTTTAATATGTCAGCTTCCCCTAAACAATTCAAAGACCTCAAAGAAAAAATGAAGTGTGCATCTCCTAATGTACTGACCTCAGAAGTTATCAACCCAGCTCAATAGTATTAATATGAAAGTATTATTAATTTCTTTATTAGCTCCATGTGTCTTATTAGTTTTAGTACCAGTGCCTATATTAGTATTGGTACTGGTGCCAACATTAGCAATAACATTAATATTAAATTAGCAATAACATTAATATTAATATTAAAGTTATAGTTAATACTAGCACAAGCATTAATGCTTATAGAAGTACTGGTTTTAGTGCTAGTATAAGTACTAGCACCGGCATTAGCATTAGTATTATTACTGCAAGTTATTATTGTTGTTAATTCTGATATTACTGCTGACATTGGTACTAGCACTAGCATTAAAAGTAGTACCAGCACTGGTATTAGTGTTTACATTATTATTAGCATAAATACTAGTATTCAGACTAACATTAGTGTGTTGTTATTAGCACTAGGATCAGCACTGGTATTAGTATTGGTAGTACTACTAGTAGTAGCGTTGCTAATTAACATTAGTATCAGTTTCAGTTGTACATATACATATAACCATTCCTTTTCAGATTGTTTTCCCATATAGGTTATTACACAGTATTGAGTAATACTTTAGTACCAGTTTTAACAGCAATACGACTGCTTGTCTTAGTATCAGTTCTAGTAGCAGCCTCAGCATTAGTATTCATGTTAGTGCTACTAGTAGAATTACCATTATTATTAGTACTAGTACCAGCAGTAGCGTTAGCATTAGCCTTAGTCTTCGAAATAGTGTTAGTATACTTTTGAGAGTTCCGAGGTCACAGACCCAAATGAGGAAAACAGAGATTGTGGATACAGAGTTATTGGTTGAGAATGTGGTTTCAAAACTGCAAATTCAGCTTTTTCACTCAGAGATTTTTGGACTAAGACACCAAGAACCAGAATTTGCCAACCCAGTGCTTCAAACTCAATGGGCCTTTGTTGAGCTAGTCATTTATATAGCAGTAATATTATCTAATCCTCAACCTTTTCTTATAGTCTGGCAAATCATGGTCACTTATATTCAAGAATTTGACTTTAGATAAGTATTTTCTTATCTGATTTTTACTGAAAATTTCTGTGATATTCTTTTATCGCCTCACTGGGGAAAGTGATCTATCATCCTTATTTGCCCAGGACTGAGGGGTTTTCTGGGATTTGAGGCTTTCACTGCTGAAACTAGGAAATATGGGATGGCTGGTGGCCCTCGATTATCAGCCAGTGTTTCTCTGCCCTCTCTAGAATGGTCTGGGGAACTTTTCAGACCTTCCAGACCCCAAGTCCCACTTCCAGAGATTCTGATTGAATTGGTCTGGGCATAGTGTCCAGGCACTGATAATTTAAAAAATCTCGCCAAGTGATTTCCATGTGTAGCCAGGGTTGGGAACCACTGTTCTTTACTCTCTACCCCGTTGGAAACGCCTGGTACAACATTTCACTGTTCACTTTGACTTCATGGAATTTAGCAAATCTTGAATGCGGTGAGCATGTGTATGTGTTCATCACTAACAGCATTTCCAGTACATTTTCCTGGAGGGAAATGATGTATATGTTTTTCGAGCAGGTCGTTTGTTGTTTTGGGGTATTATTGTCTTCTCATGGTTTTTCACAGAAGTATTTGTTTTGATGTTTAAATTGTCATACCTTCATCAGTGAGAACTCCTTTAAGGTGCCCCATGTGCCCATTTAACACCATCCTTGAAAGCATTCATGTTTCTTGGTGACAACAAAGTGTAACAGATTCATCCTGATTTTTCCTGCTTCAAGTCATGAATTCTATTACTCTCCAAAGATCCCTGGTTCTTTTGAGTGCAGAAAGTTTTAGTGACAAAATCTTGGCTGTAGGAGTGCAGTGCACATCATGTTGGTTTTTTTTTGTGAAAGTACTGATAGCAGCTAGATCCTATATCTATGACCATATCTGCAGTTGAAAACGCTAATTCTCTTGTATGGTTTTTGTGCATCTCTTTGGCCAGCCTATAACTTCTTTAGCCTTTTTAATCTTTTTTTTTCTGTAAACTGATATTACAGTGTTCTTTGCACTTTTTTCAAGTATTAAAATTCCTTCGCTCCTTTACTGTCTTTTCAAATTTCAACTATGTTTGAATCAGAAAAATATGTGACTAAGCTTTGAGTATTTTTTAATTTATGCTCAGAGGCAAAGGGAAACACCCCGTTCTCTTTTCCAGGTCCAAACTCTCTTTCCTTTCATAGTTTGATAATTTCTCTCTTCTTCAGTCCTCATATTTTCTCAAGTTTTGTTACTCCTCTGCTTATTTCTGCATAAGCCATAGCTTTTATACTCAAAGGAGAAAACGGACCTTTCTTTGAAACAAGAAGTAACTATTTTGTTACCATTTTAAGAGAGATAGTATTGAATGAGCAGAATCACCCTCTCAGTCATCATATTGGCTGATAATTTGTGTCTGGAGGTACAGATTCAGGATATGGGTCACAAATTTGGAACGAGAATGACACAGCCACTAATGGCCAGGACCACAGACAAGAATCAATAATAAAACCACATCAGTGTTATTTTTAGTAAGCGTCATACTCACCCTGGATTGTTTTGTATAGAAGGTGAAGGAAGAGAGAGGTAATATCCAGGAAAGCCCTTTTGCAATCTTCTTGACCTGTTTTTAGAATAAGTCTTTTTTCAAATTGAAGTATAGTTGATTTACAATATACAATATTGTGTTAGTTTCAGGTATACAGCAAAGTGATTCATATATGTGTGTGTTTGTATACACACACAAGTCTATATTCTTTTTCAGTTCTTTTCCATTATAGTATATTATAGTATATTGAACATAAGTCCCTGTGCTGTACAGTAAATCTAAAATCTGTCTTAATTTTAGAATTACTGAGAAGACAGTAGGCAAACCCTTACTGTCCAAAGGGTTTCTTTCCCTCATTTGAGATCCCAAGTTTCGTCAAGTCACTTTAGATCAGCAATAAAATCCCCTTGAGAGTTTCCAGATTTTTCTCCACAGGGAACCATGAAGTAGGCTGTTTATTTGTGGAACTCCCAGTTCTGGTTCTTTAGAACTCCTTCCTTTGCTGACCTAAAGATAGCCAGCAAAAAAAGACTCTTAAAAATACATGCTTTATTGATTTTGGAGTGTTCTGGTAAATGCTAATCTGACTGATGCCTTTTGCTTAGGGGTGGCTTTGGCTCAAGCCCCAAAGTGATTTTAGCCAAAGAGGAAATAGAGAATCTAATAAATATGTAGAGGTTGCATATCCAGACACAAAGTAGTAATTGTTGCTAATAATATGGCTAGAGATGCTACACCCACCATCTCCAATTAGATACATTCCTAAGAGATAAACCCAAGTGAAATTTAATACAAGTTTCTTCGGCCTTATTTTTTATTTTTATTACAGGTACATCTTCATTTTTTGTTAGTTTCAGTTGTACTTTGACTTGTTTGGGTGAAAACTTGTTGACTCTTTTGTCACTTAGGAAACAGTTTGATAAATATGCACATCCCCGTTTCAGACTCATAAATACAAACGATCGTTCTGAGCATAGTCTTGGAAGCTACGTCTTTTGTTTGTTCTAAGATGACAGAGCTGTATTGGTTTGGGTTGTACATATAACACATGCTCATTCTAAAGAATGTCACAACTGTAGAGAATATTATAAAGAGGGGATTGTAGTAGGAAAAAAATCTGTGCAGGATCCACCTGGTATGCATCTTCCTGCCTTATTTTATGTGGACATCGATGAAAATGAGTCAGGAACTCACCAGTGAAGAGCCAGCCTCCACAATTACAGCTCTGTGGGCTTTTGTCTGAACATAAAAGCATTTTCTATATAACAGTCATTAATTTAATAGTGATTTAACAGAAACCTTTATATCTTTATATGTATCTGTTTGCTGATTTATCTTTGTGTTTGAGGCCATTGGAAGGTTTTTGAGAATGGCATGAGGGCCCTAACATTAAAACAAGTAAAAGGGAGTTCCTGTGTAGCTCAGTGGATTAAGTATCTGGCTCAGGTCACTGCTGTGGCACAAGTTCGATCCCTGGCCTGGTAACTTCTGCCTGCTGCGGGTGTGCCCAAATAATAATAATAATAATAATAATAATAATAATAATAATAACAATAATAATAAAATGAGTAAATGAAGAAATCTCCATATTTTGCTCCTAGGGTTGGGAGAAATTTTAATTACCTACTAATGTTAATTGCTTAGCCCAGTAACTGTCCCCTAGTGGTAGGCTTTCATGAAATGTAGCTAGAATCGCCATCACCTTCATCACCGTCGCCATCTTCTTCATTATTAGCACTGGCACTACTACAGTCAGCACGCCCAGCACCACCATCATCACTGCCATCAGTCTTACCGTTTCACCTCTGGTGGGCGGAGACACTCAAAGCCATTTCAAATTATTCTGTGGACATTCGGATTATCTGAAAACCATTTTTTGTTCCTCTGCTTAAAAGTTTGTTGTTCTATCTTGTAGGACTTCATTAGTCTTTGAAAAGCCATGTCAATGCTTGTACCAGGACAGTAAAACACACCATAAAAATAAAGATCTTAATGGAGTTCTTGTCGTGGCGCAGTGGAAACGAATCTGACTAGTATCCATGAGGATGCGGGTTCGATCCCTGGCCTTGCTCGGTGTGTTAAGGATCCAGCGTTGCCATGAGCTATGGTGTAGGTCTCAGATGCGGCCTGGATCTGGCATTGCTGTGGTTGTGGTGTAGGCCAGCGGCTACAGCTCCGATTTGACCGTTGGTCTGGGAACCTCCATATGCCAAGGTTGCTGGCCATGAACATCTCCTTTCTAAACTGCAAAACTTTCTCTTCTATAACATTATTTTTTACTCATCTTATTCCTAATTCTGCATCTTAAATGTAAAGAAAGAGCACCAGGAGACAGTTAACTTTGTCATCTCTTGCCTCCCAGGATCAAAAATAGCTGTTGCTGCAGTGTTTGGAATAGAAAGACTTAAAAGAACCTTATATACAGAAGTGGTGCGTACAGCCTTCTCTGCTGAATTCACGCCAGGAGATATTTTTATCTTGTTAGGAAGTAACGCAAAGCTTTATTCAACTCCACCAGCCTCTGTAATGCATATCTGACAAATGCTTGTGACTGTGTGAGAAAGTTCTGTACTCCTCCTGGTGGTGAAAGAGAAAAACTAACAATGGAACTCCTTATAGGAAGGAGAGTGTGGATTTGGATATGAAATACGTACATGTCACCTTACCCTTTTAGTCAATTTCTTGTGAAATGTTTGCCTCAATGCCTTTAGTTTCTTTTGCTCTTTGGACAACAGTTGATTTCTATCTTCTAAGGTCGCTGGGGTGAAAGCGATTTGACAAACGGGCATAGCATTATGTTTTAGAGGCAACTTGAGAAACACAGCTATGTCTTAAGTCAAGATTATTTCAGGATCACAACAATATGTTCAGCATATTTGTCAGAGAACTAGATTTTAAGCCTTGTGACCATAGAGATAGTTGTTGGGCTTCTTTTATTGTTACTACCTCTGAATGCTCTAATTTCTCTAATTCAGTAGATGGAAACTTACCCTTCTGTGACAAACTGAGTTTGGAGGATGTTGGCTCATTCAAAGACTGTCCTTTAAAAAAAGACACACACACACTCACTGCCCCTTATTGAGCCCTGCCTTGGGGCCAAGCCCCGTGCTACCTGAACAAATACATCTTGGTTTAAACAGGCCTTACAACAGCACTGTGGGGGAAGCTCAGTCCCACTCATGATGGAACAATTTGGACGCAGCTACCCTGATTCACATGGGTAGTAAAATGGTTCAACCAGACTTCAAAGCAGATCTTTTAAAATTCAGAACCCATCCTCCAAGCCAGTGGTTCTCAGTGGAAACAGGGTGGCCCTCTGAGGACATTTGGAAATATCTGGAGACATTTTTGGTTGTCGTAGCTGGGGAGGTACCCCTGGCATCTAGTGGCTAGAGACCAGGGATGCTGCTAAGCACCCAACAGTGCTTATCTGTACCCCCCGAACACAAAATTATCTGGCTTCAAATGACAGCAGTGCTGAGGCTGAAAAAACTTGCCCTGAGCCAGCGCTATTCCAGATGTGGTCCCTGGACCGTCAGCCTCTGCAGCACTTGGAAGCTCGTTAGAAATACAGAATCACAGATCCCATCCCAGAACTAGTGAACAGGAAACTCTGGATGTGGGGCCTGGAGTATGTGTCTTAACAAGCCTTCTAGGTCCTTCTTGCACATTCAAGTGGGAGAAGCTCTTCTGTAAAACACCAGGCTGTTCTGTGTCATATTGAGCTGGACACAATTGTGTGGTTTCCTCATCACTTTCCAGTGTTCCATTGTTGAGTAGAAGTTTCTCTTCAGGCATCCAAAAGGGGAAAGTCTGGCATTTACTAGGAACAAGTGTGACTCATGGGGAAATCAGCAGAGTTACAAATCCAGGAACCATGCCCAACTGAAAATCTAGGGGGCTTTTTTTTTTTTTTTCCCCCTTGTTTTCTCTGCCTAAGGAGGGAAGTCTTGGAGACCCAGTCCAGGTTAACAAAAATGTAACATAGGCACCGATTTGGTTTGGGGTTTGGTTAATATAAAATTAAACTTACCATCGAATTTAGTTAAAGCCCCTTTAGAAAAGGATAAGAGCCAGAGTGCTAAATTGCGAATTACATTGAGTTTCTAATTTATTGACAGCCCCCAAAACAGATCTTCCACTCTCTATGTGCATTTTTTGAATCATGAATTGTGTTTTGGAGAACCAGGAGAATAGTGATTTTGATATGGGTCTCTCTTCAAAAAGTTGCTCATCACTTGGTATTTTAAGTGATTTTGGTTGAGAATTCATTACAGGCAAGGATGCATCAGAAAGAATCCAAGTGTCAGACGAAACGTGTTGAGGTAATTTGTGCCACAGTGCCACACCATTCTCTGCCTCATCCCTTAAATAGCACTGGTACAACTGAAAAAAATAACATTTGTTTAAAGTTTGAAAAAAAAGAGAAAACAATATCCTCTCATTTAGAGTCATTATTGTTGAATGACTCCTTTGACTTCAGAAAGTTAAACTTTTTGTGAAACCTAGAGAAAGTTTTCTAACTTGTCTATTTTTTCCTTCACCACCTAAGTTATGGTTGTGAAAAAACAAAAAGAGTATTCTTCTAAAGTATTCTACAAGGGTTGGCTGCACTAAAACCATCCAAGGGGGCAGACAAATACTCTGATCCTCTTCTAATGGGATGCAGATTCAGTGACTCAGAAGCCGTATCAGAAACCATACGTGTATTTAGCTTTTTAGGGCCACACCTGTGACGTATGGAAGTTTCTGGGCTAGGGGTCGAACTGGAGCTGTAGCCACTGGCCTACACCATATCCACAGCCATGCCAGATCTGAGCAATGTCTGGGACCCACACCACAGCTCACGGCAATGCTGGATCCTTAACCCACTGAGCGAGGTCTGGGATTGAACCCACGTCATCATGGGTGGTAGTCAGGTTCATTACCGCTGAGCCACGATAGGAACGCCTCAGAAACCATATTTTTAAATCAGCCAAGTTTAAGAACCAGCACTGGAACCTGAATCTTCAGCATCAGTCATTTCCTGATGTGAGAGAACGAAACTGATGCATCTTAGTTATGGTTTTATTGTTTTGGTGGCAGAAATTTACTGTTGATATTTTATCCTGTTGATAAGTGGTCAAAAGTATAAATCATTCAACCCACAGGCTAACGTATATGTAGAATTTCAATAAGGATTTAAACAATTAATTCACTAAGCCATTTGTGTCATCTCTGTGCAAGGTTACTGTGACTTTGCTTAGTGAAAAGAAAAAAAAAAGGCCAAACCTTGTTGCAGGCTGAGGATTCAGGGAAAGCAGCATCACTGATGAATTTAATCTAGAATGATCGTTAATCAGCCTTTGCTAAGGAAGGCTGGGAAATACATGCAGGAGTTTTCCAGAGAAGTGAAATTTTACTCTGCAGGAATCAATTGCCATTTTCCTCAAAATTATTAGCATTAAAACCTAAAAGTGTGTGAAGTGTCATTTTAAGAACTAGAATTGCACATCCACCCTACACCCAGAGCTGAGCAGAACCATGACTAAGCTACCCACTTCCGGCCTTTGAGAGGCCCCTGCTCGGAGGATGAGGCTGATGTGCGAGGCCCTCATCACAGATCATGGGATGGAGTCTGCTTTGTGTGAGCACAAACAATAAGGAGCTGCAGCTTCGGAACACAAGGCCTCTGAAGATCGTGTCCCTTGGCCCCATGCGTCTGCTTCTCCATCGAGGCTGTTGCTTAGCCAGCTCTGCTGTAATCAGGTCCTCAGAGAGCCCCGAGGCGTGTAGGAATGTCTGCATAGTCCCAGGTGACTCTGGACAGTCCAGCTACTCTAACTGGTTTTCCTCTTTCCCCTTATTCATCACTGTCCTCCAGCGCATCACACAGAGCCCTCTGCTTGGCTCTGAGGGCAGAGTTTAAGGCTGCCCCAGAAACCAGATAACCACACTCATTCGGTAACCGTAACTAAAAACACAGTATAGTATAGGAGTTCCTGTTGTGGGTTGAGGATCCGGCATTGCCACAAGCTGTGGCGTGGGTCGCAAATGCGGCTAAGATCCACTATTGCCTTGGCTGGGATGTAGGCCGGCAGCTGCAACTCCTAGCCCGGGAACTTCCATATGCCACAGGTGCAGCCATAAAAAGAAAAAAAACAAAAGGAAGCTTAAAAAGCAAAGGCATGGGAGTTCCCGTTGTGGCTCAGTGGAAAAGAATCCCACTAGTATCCATGTGGACGTGGGTTTGATAACGGGAAGTGGGGGTGCAAAGGTAGCCAAGGGGCAGTGCTGCCTCTCTCTGGGCCTTTGTGCCTGTTTTCTGTCATCCCATCGCTCTCGCGCTCTCTCAGACACCTCGGCTGGGAGAGGTTCCGACTTGTAAAGACCCATGGGATTCCCTTGGGCCCACCTGGATAATTCAGGGTCACCTCTTCGGCTCAAGGTGCAGACACTTCATCACATCTGCCAAGTCCCTTTTACCATGTAGGGTGACATATTCACAGACTCCCGGGGGATAGTGTGTGGACCTCTTTGGGGGACTCTTATTGTGCCCACCACATCATATTAGTCAACAGATGAGTTCCTGGTACTGCTCCCCCCGCCACTCCACCAGGTTTGTGAGTATGTGTGCATGGCCATCTCTGTATTTTCTTCTTCTGTATTTATATAATATACATATATATTTTTTTCTTTTAAAAATTTTAATTGTATTGGAATATAGTTGATTTACAAAGTTGTATTAGTTTTAGGAGGGTGGGAATAATATATATAAACTACTGTATAAAAAGATGGTTAATGAAAGCCTACTGTATGGCATAGGAAAATCTCTTTAATGGTTTGTAATAACCTATATAGGAAAAATGAATGGATACATTTACATATTCTGGATCTTATGTATGTTAAAATCACTGCATGACTGAACCCCATAACACCTATGGAATCTTCTGTATATACATATATTTTGGTTTTGCTTTTCATAATGTATCATTATCCCCCTTTTTATGTTCTCTTTTTCCTTTGCTGTGTATTTTCATTTTTCCTTTATTATTACAATTCTTTCCCCCTCTTCTTTACCGTTTTGTTTGTATTTCTTATCCATTTAGCTATTTATGGCTGTTTGAACTTGTTTTGTCTTCCTGTTCTTTTCTCTCTAATTTAATTTTCTTATCACTTTCCTTCAAGCCCATTTGGTCTCTATTTTTTGTACATCATTGACCCAATCTTTTTCTGTCTTTGAACTTCCTCTGCTAACCCTTGCTCTCATCCAGAATTCTTATCTCCACGCACACACATTGTTTCACTTCTGTGTCTCGTTGAGCCCTGACTATGCAGTTTATATTTTAGCAGACAGGATAGGTGGGGAAGCAGACAGAGCTGGGAGAAGCCATTGGTGCTGAGAATTACAACTTAGGTTTGTACAAGTCTTCCTCCAAGTTCTCCACCCAAACTTGACCCTCTGAGCTCCTGCTAAAAATCTCTTAGGGAAACCTTGATAGACAAAAAGTACATAGTCATTGATTACGCATGTGTCACTATATCCATATGTTCAATAGGAAGGATCAGAATAGAATTTGGAGTGATCTAAATTATTTAGTGTGGATTAAATTCTTTCTGGTGTAAATTTTACTATTTTTACAACGACAGGTCGTAAGAATGTAAACATCCCGGAGTTCCCTAGTGGCTCAGCAGGTTAAGCATCCAGTGTTGTCACTGCTGTGGCTCAGGGCACCACTACAGCACAAGTTCAGTCCCTGGCCTGGGAACTTCTGTATGCCATGGCCACAGCCAAAAAAATAAAGAAATAAAAATATAAACATTCCACATCATTGCTTTCTTAATTTCTCTTTGTTCATTTTGCATAATTCCAGTAAAGTAAGCATTTTATCAACTGCAGGGTTTTCATTTATGGACATTGCCAATAATGATGTTACTGATAATGAAATGGCATTATACGTGTATTTAGTGAGGTTCTTAGTCTTTTTAGACCACAGATCTAATCTGTACAGAATAAGATCTAAGTTATGTATTTTCTCTCCCTAGAAGTGCACATGCACAAAATTCTATATCCATTTTCAGATTCCATCCATAAATGCACTCTACAAGTATTTACTGAGCATATACAAAATGAACAAAACAGAAGTACTGTTCTAGTCATTATGGATACATTAGTGAATAAAGTTCATCCTTTTTAGAGATTACACAGAATAGAGAGACTGACAACAAACCAATAAAAATAGAACATCCTGGGAAGTTCCCTTGTGGCGCAGTGGGTTAAGGGTCCCGCATTGCCGCATGTGTGGCACAGGCAACAACAGTGGTGCCGGTTCGATCCCTAAAAAAAATAGAACATGCCAGGTTGTAATAAATAAGATGACAGAATGATGGAGCAGAGTTGGTAAGATGGTAAGGGAAGCTTTCTCAGAAGGTGATTTTTTAAAACTTTTATTAGTTTTTATTTTACATCAGAGTATAATTGACTTACAACGTTTTGTTAGTTTCAGGTGTATAGCAGGGTGAGTCAGTGACACATAGACGTAGATCTATTCTTTCTTCAGATTCTTTTCCCATATAGGTTATTACAGAATATTGAGTAGAGCTCCTTCAGAAAGTGATATTTAATCAGAGATGATGGAGGAGCTGATATTTAAAGGATGAGTCAGCCATTGTAACATCTAGCTATCACTTAGGTTCCTGTGTGGGAAGTCAATTTAGAGAGTCTGACAAGCCGTTTTTGTCTGTTAAAGTGAAGAGCAGGTTTTAGTTTAAATTCTTCCACATAGCCATGAATAACTCGACATTAGCACATTCCGGGGAAGACATACTCTTTTCAGAGTTATTTGGTTTTCCAATTCGACTAAGCAAACATATGATTAGCCATTGATACTGTAGCTCCAAAGATGGTATTAGATTGCCCACTTCTGGGGAATTGAGAGAAGAAATCATTGCAGATAAATTTTGAAAAGGAAAAATTTTAAAAGCTGACACCTTATATTTTTAAGGCATGTAGATTGTACATCTGATTATCCAATAGCAATGCTTGCAGTGCTGGAAGTGTTTTGTATTTCCTCCGTCCTGGTGAATAATCTTCCTTAGAGTTTTCCTTTATAGCTACCAAGCCCCTGTTGTTTGAAGTGCCCCAAGGGCTGGAACAACCGAATCTCTACCCTAGAGACAGACTTTCTTAAGATCTAAATGGTGGCTCCCAAAGGCCTGGTCATGGAAGCTGCAATCCTCCTGTATCCAGTTTGGGATTTTAGAGCTTCTCTGTCCTGGTACCACAGAGAGGCTGCCGAGACTGTGGTGATGCTGTGAAGAAGGGCTCCTCTTGAAACCCCAGGCCTTTTTCTCCACAGGCCAAGCTGTAGAGCTGTCTCTTCAGGCTTGTGTTTATATCTTTGGATGATTACCATGGGTTATTGGCCTTGATTCTGTTAATTTATGTTATATAGCTCAAAGGCAGATAATTGCTTGGTCTCAATTAATAGCACAAAATTGCTTGGACATGGGAATATTAGTCAGAAAGGCAGGGCCTGCTATTTTTGTAGAATGCCAATCAACTTAAGCCTGGTTGTGTTTCCAAGAGGAAAGAAGTTCGGTTACCACACTGTGTTTTGCTTTCAATCACTGAGAGCTCCACCGCAAAGGAAATAAATCACAACTCAAATTTACCTAATACCACCTGTGTCCATGTTACTGTGGTGTTCACAACAGTTCAGTCAGCTTGTTCCAGTGAAGCCCAGTTGAGAAAAGCTAGTTAAACTGGATCTGTGTCCTTCACATAAATTTCATCCTCAAAGTGTGCCCTTCAGAATGTCACTTTTTTTTGGTATATAACTTTTCATAGTGAAGGCGCAATTCCTTTATGTCATTTGTGTTTAAAATGCAGACTTTCTCTCTTCCAGATCCAGAGATGAGGATTTCATTTTCAAAAGTTAGGAATTTCTCGGGTAAAATGTTAGCCCTTTTTTGCTTTAGAAATCTGGGTAAACGTTGCTACCATTTTCTTTTCTTTCTCTCCTTATTCTTTTTCTTTTCTTTCTTTTTTTCTTAAACAGTGTCTTTATTATAAACTTGAGAGCGCTAGTGATGTGTTTTTTTTTTCCCCAAGTAGAGAAAACACAGATCTCTTATTTTACATTTTACTTTTTATTTTACTCAGCGAGCAGGAATTTGTTGGGCTGGTTTCTCACCAACTAATGTTCATGTATCCTGGGACTGAGGACTGGCCACCACAAGCTCTTTAAAAGGTCAATACTGTTGGGCAGAGATTTAGCATCCTAATTATAAAAAATATATATAAGAAAAAATTAGAAAATGCATATAAAAATTCAAAATTATTTGAACCTTTATTATTTAAGTTCACCAATTTTTATGAATAATGTTTATTTCAGTATCCCCATACGGTTAGCACTTCTTGAGTAATTTCTTTGCACCTGATAAGGAAGAAAGGAATAAAGCAATATTAGCTGTCTTGGCTTTTGAACTTCCAAAGTCTTCCCTTAGGCTTTCAGTACAATTAGAATTGTAAATCATCGCTCCAATTAAGTTATTAAAAATCTCTTATCTATTATTTAAGATGCACATGAGGAGTCCCATTGTAGAGCAGCAGAAACGAATCCAGCTAGTATCCATGAGGATGCGGGTTTGATCCCTGGCCTCACTCAGTGGGTTAAGGGTCCACTGTTGCTGTGAGCTGTGGTATAGGTCATAGATGCAGCTCTGGATCTCATGTTACAGGGGCATTTCTTATGTTACAGAGGAGTCTTTTGGCTGAGTTTTTCTATTCTAAATTATTATGTATATACTCAGGCTATAAGCGTAACCTCCAGTATTGACATTTACTTTCTGATATACTTGCAGAAGTCACAGATACTGAATATCTATGTTATTACTTGTCTTTTCCCACTTGAATTCCAATACGTTAAATTGATACAGTCTGGGGCCTGGGACTCAAAACCCATTGCTATAGTGCTTTCATCTGGACAAACATCTCAATGAGCAACAGATGGAAAGAAATTATAGGGGACTAAAAGTAATAGCATGCACAACTGAGGCAGATTATGAACAACAAGATACAAAAAGATCAAAACTCAACTGCCACTTTGAGGTGTTCCAAGCAAAAGCAGTGTACTGTGCATGATCCCTCCATACAGCAGCACCAAGGGAGTGGGCAGACTGCCTAAGCCGCCCCTCTGACCCAACCCCTGGACCCACCCTGATCCTCACCCCATTTAAGGGATCAGCTTGCCCCCACCCCACCCCCTTGGGGAGTGAGCAAGGGAAACTGTTACTTATTATCATTCCCTCTTACTGCAGCACAAATCCCAGTAAAGTCTTACTGAATTTCTCATCTGGTCTCTTATCAATTAAAGAGTCCAAAAACCTAGGCTGATAACAAAATTAGGCATTATCTTTCTCATAAATAACACTTGATTCATTTGTTAGTGATTAACTATACACCAAAGGAATATTAGTATAGAAAATTTTAGTCAAAACTTCTTCACGCTAGCTTTTTAATGTCTCTATTAAGGATTATAATTATTTTAAATTATTAAAGATGTTTTGAATTCTTCACACTAAATCAATTATTTGTCAGGGTGAGCCTAATTTTTTTTTTGTAAATCACATAATATTTTACTTAGGGTCAGCTAGTAAATATTTTAGGTTTTTCTGGCCATATGGCCTCTGTTACAACTCTGTCATTTTAGACAAAAACAGCCCTAGAAAATATATAAATAAATGTGTGTGGCTGGTTCCAATAAAACTTTATTTACAATAACAAGTGATAGGCTGGGTTTGGCTGATAGGTCATAGTTTGCCAGCTGATAGCTTAGAGAATAAGCAGCTTTGTGCCCACAGAACCACTTTGGTGAGAGAAACACTTGAATGACCTTGTTAATTATGATGCTGCCTATGTATTTGCTACTAGTTCTTTAGGAAACAGCCATTTTTCCAACAAGATAATTGAAATGTGCTAGAGATTTCTCTCCCTGTTTACATGGAGATCTTCTTAAGGAAACTTTGGCATTTATGCCCCAAATAAGATCTATCAATGCCAACCAAGTACAGCCCTGGTGGAAAAAATATAAGTTAATTCTTATTATCTCAATAAGCAGGTGCCCTTTTTCAGTCATTGACCCAACTGGGCCAATCTCTGTTATGAACGTATCTTCTATTGTAGATTTCCTTTGAAGGCGACTTCCCATCCAGGTACTAAGGTGGTTATCTCAGCATAGAGCACGATTAGACTGTAGATAGGAATTGGCCTCAGAAAACATACTCTCGTAGTTCTGTGAGCTCTCAGTGGGAGAGCCATTTTCTTACATTCTCCATGCTAAAGATACTGTGTGTGGTCAAGTCAGGCATTAAATAAATAAGTCAAGGAATGAATTTATCAAAAAGTATCACCTCCAGAGAGCTTTGAATTGTAAGAGGTAAAAATAGAACACTTTGTGTTTTCAAACTCAACATCCAGTTTTACATTGACAAAATAGGGATAAATTTTCTAGTGAGAGAATTATCCAAGTTTCTGATCTCACTTCTCCCCTTTTATTGTTTGACTCTACCCAGAGAGAAAACATTGGTCCTACATTAGGACTGACATCAGAGGAAAGAGAAATGTTTATAGCTGGAGGTGACCTTAGAGATGAGGAATAGGATAATAATTTTGATGACTACAATGATTGTGGCCCTGTTGATTAAAATAGCAAATTATTGTTTACAAGATGCTATTTCAATCCTATCACTTTATGATAGTAAAAACAAAGACTCCGGTTATGTGACTTTTGAGAGGGTAAGGAAAAAAAGCGAAACTGAAATACTTGGAATTTTGCCTCTTGATACCCAATCAGGAAAAGAGGAGACAAAGTTTGAAGAGTCTGTTCAACTCTCTTTTTTTCTACTAGTCACTGTTTCTTCTGCTATTAATGCTGGATTTTAGAGTAGCATGACAGTCTGCTTGCTCATGCCTGCCACTACTGACACATGCAAACTATGAAAAAAAGCCATAGCATAGAGAATTGAATCTGTCCAGGGCAAACTGAACATCCGTGAACTGGACTTAATCACCAACTTTTAGCTAAATGTTTCTTCCTGCCTTTCCTGTGGATCTGTCCAAACTCTGATTGTAACTCGTGCATGTACTGAAAATTTGATAATTTAGCATGCCCTGATGTCCATGTTTAAGGAACCAGTCACCATATGACTGTATGCGTTACCCTCTTAAGTTTATCTTAACAAGTATCCTCTAATGTTAAGCTTGAATAAAATGAGTGAAATGGAAGAAAGGTGCTGGATAGAGTGAAATGAGGAAGAAGGCAAACTGCACTTTGATGATTATGATGACAACAGTTTCAAGTACCACTATTTTTATAATATTTACAATGGGTGAGGGCAGTATTGTTTTACATTTGTTATCTCATTTCATCCTCACAACATTCCCCTGAGATATTATTCTTTCTTTCTTACATAGAAGAAAATGGAGGCTTAGAGAGGTCAAGGTCACACAGGTAATAAGTGGTAGAGGCAAGATTTGACTTCATTGCTGTGGTGCCAGAGCTCTAGGTGATACTGTATCATAATGGCTGGTCTATAAGCTGTGGCTAATTAGGAATACTTGCATACTCTCGCCACTCAAAGTATGGCCATCAGACCAGCAGTTTCAGTATCACTGGGGAGCCAGTTAAAAATGTATTTCTGTTGCCATCCCAGACTTGCTAAATAAACCCAAATTTTCACAACAGCCACAGGTGATATATATGTACTTTAAAATTTGAAAAATGCTGGCTTAGGCTTTTCCTAGACAATCCCTATTGAATAGTTAGATGACCCATGGAAACACTTGATCATCAGGAAAGAGACTGGAAAACAGACCAAACAGAAACTACTGCAATGTACAAGAAAGATTTCACCTGTTCTTGAAGTACACATGCAGAACCTTAGAGAGGGAGCCTATGGGAGTAGTGGATACAGTTTCATTCAAACCAGGACACTTTTTTGGCCACACCCACAGCATGCAGAAGTTCCCCACCAAGGATCAAACCCGCACCACAGCAGTGACCCAAGCCACAGCAATAACAATACTGGATCCTTAACATGCTAGGCCACAAGGGAACTCCCCACATCGGGACACTCTTGAAAGAGAAAAAGTCACTAGCGACAATGACACTGGGTCATTAGGCATAAACTGGAATGGCCCTAAGCAAGCTGGGTCATACGGTCACCTCAGTTATAGCACCTACATCTTGTATGGTGAGGATCTGTGAAAATGTTAGGCTTCTCTCTTCTGTATAAATGGAAGGCAGGGAGATGGGAAGTTTCAAGGCTATAGGTTTTAGAAGGGTGACAGCTATTTGTTTATGAAATTTTTTATGCTAGAAATACTTAAGCCTTTTCCTCCTTTTTCAGGTATTTTTATAGGCCATGGGGATACAGAAGTGGACATAATACAGTAAAATTTAAGAGAATCCATAATACCCTTTAAGCTTGATAAAAGCAACATTGGGAAACATGATTTTAGAATGAGTTAACCTGATGGGAGTTGTAAATTGAAAGCAACTTTTTTCTTTTTCCAGTCCTGTATCTTAAGAAGTGGCTTAATCTAACATTTTTTAATTTAGAAATTAAAAAAAAAATAGGAGTTCTCTTACGGCACAGCAGGTTAACGTTCTGGCATCACTGCAGCACCTTGGGCCACTCCTGTGGTGCAGGTTCAGTCCCTGGCCTGGGAGCTTCCACGTGCTGCCAGTGCAGCCAGAAAAAAAGAATTTTAAATAAATTAATAGGAGATGAATCCAAATGTGATAATTAAGGCGATTTAGGAATTAGTATTGGAGGAGGGATAAGAATGCTGTTTTAGATGATAAGAAAATAAACTTGCCCTCTCTAATATGTCACCTGGATCTTCTGACAGATATGGAACCATGGGCCAAGTGGGCCATGTTGAAAATTTGACCACATATAAGCTTTGGAGTTCATTACCTTTTGTGGGTTTCAGAATGGAGAATTTATTTTAAGGATTTGTCCACCCTGAGCTGTACCTCGTAAATGAAAAGTACAACGTGTGCATCTTCCACGCTGAAAAGTAAACAGCAACCTCATCTTTTGTAAACAGTAATGCAGTATGCTTAGTGAGATTTACAGATGCATCCGTTTAGATAAACCCTAAGAATCCTTACTAATAATCAGGCCTCATGCAAGACCTACGGCCATGTATGCTTCATAGGAAATTTTTTTTATGACCACCACTCCTTTGCAGTATCTAGAACAGATTCTAGCACATAGTAGGAAATCAGTTAATATCTGTGGGATGAGTCAATGAATCAAATGGCACTTCAGAGATGCTGAAAGAAGAAAACAGTACTCGCCGTTCCTATTTTCGTTCTTTGCTCAGAATGCAGAATTGCTCCATGGTGGCTCACGTGGATAGTCCCAGGTCAGTGCAGGAAACCAGGAAGGAGAGGGCAAAGACCGACCTTGTGGCTTTGCCAACTGTCTCATCTATTTTTGTTTAGTTTCCTTCATTTGGAGAAGCAGATGCATCTGCCTGATAGGGTGGAAGCCTGAAAGCTTCAAGATCTGGAGGCAACAACATCCTGGTCTCTCAAACTTCCTGGGTGATTCATAGGCTAGCCACAACAGTAAGTTTCATCACTTCCAGAAACCCAGCCTGATCAGTGCTCTTCTGACTGAGCTTAGAATCCAGAACAAGTAACGATAATTTGAAAATTACAGCCATGTTGTTTACATATAATACTTCAAAACTTAAACTAACATAAAACAAAATATTTCTTTCTTATGGCTAGTTTCATGTGAAAGTACTGGGTCAATTTGTCTTGTGATAAAAGATCTATCTCAAATGAAATTCAGATAAACAGCACAGGCCCCATTTCTTCCCATCTCAGAGGTAAAGATATTTGACTTACTATCCAAATCCTATGCGGTCATGCTTCCAATAATATAATCTCACTCTCCCCTAGCTTCAGCTTCTCCTCTATACACTTAATTATCTCCTTATGTCAAAACTTCTCCTTGAGCAAACCTCTCCTGAAAGACATCTCTTCTGTTTTTGTTTTCGTTTTTGTTTTTTAATAGCTAAACCTTACATAAGGGTAGTTTATACTCAAAGCTACTTCAAATATTCCTCTCTATTCACTCCTCAACCCTCTGCCAGCTGGCTTTCACCCCATCACTCTCTTGAACCTCCTTTTCACAAGATTACAGAAGACCTCATCACAAATTCAGGAAGATGAGTCCTTATTGCGTATAAACTCTGTGGCCTTTGAATCCAACTCTGTGTCTCTCTGGCGACCTCTTTTCTTTCATTCTCCATGACTCCTTTTTTTCTCCTCCTACCTCCCCAGGTAATACATCTTGATCTCCTTTGCAGATGTCTTGTCCTTCATCTGCTCCTTAAACATGTTTCGATCTTAACTCTCTTCACTTATTGTACACATATTCCCTTCATCCTGTCATTAATTCCAGAGCTCCTGCTGCCATTTATTTCGTTTTAGGGTCTCTCTGGTTGCTGAGAACAGACATGTTTGGTTCTTTCAGATAGGAGAAATTCATTGGAAATTTACAAGAGAAGAGTTGCAAGAGGAGAAAAATACCTTAGCCCTTGGGAAAGCTGGAACATCACTCCAGGCAGGACCCAGAAGGAGCTCATTATTGTGCAAAATTTGAGGTTTTGGCAATGGTGGACCTTTACCAGGCTGTAGACTCAACTTCACCCACTCACTCACTATTCCGGTCTCTCCCTCTCTTTCTTCTCCTTTCCCTCTCTCTCTCTCTCCCTCTCTCTCTCCCTCTCTCCCTTTCTCTCCCTTCCTCTCTCCTCTCTCCTCTCTCTTCCTCCCTCCATCCCCTCTCTCTTCCTTTTTTTTTTTTTTTTTGTCTTTTTAGGGCTGCACCTGCAGCATGTGGAGATTCCCAGGCTAGGGGTCTAATCGGAGCTGTAGCTGCCGGCCTACACCACAGCCACAGCAATGCCAGATTCGAGCTGTGTCTGCAACCTACACCACAGCTCATGGCAACGCTGGATCCTTAACCCACTGAGTGATGCCAGGGATCGAACCCACAACCTCATGGTTCCTAGTCAGATTTGTTTCCACTATGCCATGATGGGAGCTCCCCCCTCTCCTTTATCCATTTCTTCTCTCTAGTTTCTAATATCTTGTCTCCTTCACTTTCCCTCATGGTTTCTACTCATTTGTGTCATCTGCTATTGCCTGCTTTCTGCTCTCTTTGACTACTCAGAGTTCCTTGGTATATACACTTTATTCTGTAATTTAAAACATTGCTGTATTTTTTATATTTGCCTTCTGGCTGCTTTTGGTGCCCTCTGAAACCAGGTGGAATATTTATGTATGTACATATGTATAAATGAATGAAGAAAAGTAAAAATGAAGGCAGAAACGCAATTTTGAACCAGATCTACTCATTTCGTCTTCGTGTCCCCAGTGGCTGCCCATGATATAATAGTTACCAGTTATCCAGCACTTACTGTATATCTGACAGTATATCATTTATATGTATTTCTGACCTTCATGCACTCCTAAAAAGAGATGGTATTTTCCTTTTTTGTAAAACATGTAAGGAAACCGTGGCTCTCAGAGACTACAGTGCTCTCGATCACCGTGCCAGAAATGGTGAAGCCCAGATTTCAAAACAGGTTTTTCATAAAGATTTGAATACCTGAGTAAATGAATACAGTATTTTTTTTGTATTAATTTTCGAATAAAGTAGTTACAAAGGTATATTTTGATAATAGTGATTAAAACTGTAATTGGTTGGTCTTTTATAGCTCTAGAATTTTTAGCTTGTGAAAATGGAGACCAAAGGGAGAAAACTGTCTTCACATTTGGAAGGTCTGTTGGACAGGTTAAATGAATTAGAAGGGATTCAGCTTCAAGTAAGAGAATATCCCCTCTCCAACAGAATTAAATAGCAATGGAATTGCAGTCTAACATAATAAGAAATCCAGAGTGGCATGGGATCCTTGCATTGAATATTGGACCGGTAGGTCTTTCTCCCTGCAGGCTCTATCCTGCTTTGTGTGTTGGCTTTACTCTCAGGCTAGTAGCAAGATGGCTGCATCAGTTCCAGACATCACATTGAGAGAGGACAGTGGGTGACCTGAGGAAGAAGTACCAGCCATCTCTTCCCTTTTTCCTTCTTAGCAGGAGACTTGTCTAGAAGTTTCTTCCCATCTCATTGGCTGAAATTGGGTCACATGCTCCAGCAATGGCTGCCAATGGCTGCCCCCTCTCCCTGCCTTCCCCTGCCTCCCTTTCACTGCCTCCCACTGAGCTGATTATGGCCATGTGACCAAGTCCCCACCAGTGAGGGTTTCCTTTTGGCTGAAGTACAAATATATTGTTCAGAGTTCAAGAAGCCATGTTGGACCTAAGACAGCTTAGCAAAACCATGATTAAGTAAGCTAGTGTAGCCTCATCATTGATGCCACTGTTGTGCTGAGGTGGCCTGATACCTGACTTCTTTCCCAAGAGGGATTTATACTTGCATCTTATTTAAAGCTACCATTATTTTTATTTCTTACTCTTTTTTCTAATTGCTATGCAACTAAACTTAATCTGATATCCATTTCCCTTCTTGAAACAGTCCTGGAAAATGGAATGGTATAACTGCAACTGCCTAAAAATAATAAGGATCTATCATTGGAACCTGGCTGGGTCATCTACCCTTTATCACATGGGGGATGGTTGAATAGCCAGAGAACGTCAGACCTCTTTTTGGAAGGATGAGGGAGGGGGAAATGACTGTTGGGCAGGCAACTAATAGAGCTGCTAACCAAGTTAAGTAACTTTCCCAAGGTCACATGGATAATTATTGGTAGAAGAGAAATGCCAACTCAAAGCAGGTTGCCTGAAAGCAAGTTCAGTAGACTTATCTTAACCAGCTGAATTTAGTTGGCAATTTCTCTTTAATATTTTAAAGGAAATTCATACAACTGGTAAACATCTATTACTTCATTAATTCCCTCTTACTAATATGCAAATGGTTAGCAGTTACCTGTTAAATGCACATGGAAAAATAGCAGGCAGAGCAGACCACCTCAGAGTTATATACTTGGCCAAGTAGTCATGTGAGAAAAATTTGCCTTGCTAATGTTGTTTGCCTGAGGTAAATATTGAAAAACGCCTGTATTCCTAGATGGGAACTGGGCAGAATGAGGATTGAGGTGAACTGGGATTGTTTTGAGTGGTGGAAGGAAGGCAACTGTAATGTGTGTTTGTGGTCTTTTTAAAAAGTCTGGAGCTGGAAGTTCCCTAGTGTCAGTGGGTTAAGGATCCGGCATTGTCATTGCTGTGGCACCAGTTAATCGCTAACCCCGGAACTTCCATGTGCTGTGAGCACAGAACCCCCTACCCCCTAAAAAGTCTGGAGCTAATTTAAAAACAACCTACACTGCACCATGCATATGGGCTTTCTTGTCAGCATCATCCTGGTGCTGACCCTAGAAGTTTCATTTCCCTTAACATACTTGGCACCCGTTTGGGGATAAAGCATAGCACTTGGATTTTAGGGATGATGGCATCAGTAGAGATTTGTGGAACCCAGTAACCATCTCAAAAAATCAAAACCGGTGGGAATGACACTGCTCGAAAATCTTGTACCTCCACTTTATTTTATATAATTTTATTTTTTCTTCTTTTTTTAAGAGGACCTTCAAGGTGAAGTATCCGAGGAAATGTATTTGTACATTTTTCTTATTCAACTGAAAAGGTGGGGAAAATATTTTGTGTTTGTGGGCAGTATTTGTATAAGATTCAAGGGCCAATTTCATCTGTGTGACTGATTGATAAGTTGCTAATGGTCTTCAGTTCCAATCAATTTTACAAGATGATTTCACTGATGCTGAAGGAGACAGAAAGAAGGCAAATCTAAAGTGTACAAAATCCTTGGAGAAGCATCTTCTTAACAGACAAGGGAAGAAATAATTTTTTAAGTGGGAAGCAATATAGTGTACAATTACAGTGTTTAATAATACTTACGCTAAGATAGTTGGGAATTTTGAATGTATTGGAATATGGTGATAGGAAGTTTGGTACTGAGACACATATTGAACAAGCCTGTTATTATAGGTTAAGTGAGATTTGGAAGTTATATTGACAATACTTGTGAGCAAGACTTTTAACCTTCCTCTGAGGGCCATTTACAGAGTTAACTTGTTAATTGTAAATAAGTTCCTCTTATTTTCTAATTAAGCTTCTTCTTTTATTCTGTGTGATTTTGTGCTCCTGAATATTAAAAAAAAAGTTGTATATAAAAGCTTTTTTCTGGGAGTTTTTCATTGTGGCTCAGTGGGTTAAGAAGCAGATGTAGTGTCCACGAGGATGTGGGTTCAGTCCCTGGCCTTGTTCAGTGGGTTAAAGATCCAGTGTTGCCATGAGCTGTGGTGTAGGTCGCAGACATGGATTGGATCTGGTGTTGGTGTGGCTGTGGCAAAGGCCTCAACTGCAGCTCTGATTCGACCCCTAGCCCAGGAACTTCTGTATGTCGTAAGTGTGGCAAAAAAAAAAAAAAAAAGGTTTTATTTTTGATATCACTAATTCAGTTTGGTCCATTTGTTTTATTAATGAATGGAGGATTTACACAGTCTGTTATATACAGAATTTTTCTAAATTAGGATGAATTTGTTTTTAGGAACATAAATACATAGGATTTAATTTTCATTTTCTGTGAGACTTTGCATTAAACTGTTACTAGACATGAGTGGATGAATTTTATGATGATAAAATAGAGTGAAATATCCCCAACTGGCTTTTCTCTTACAAAAAGGCAATAGAGTTACTCAGTTATAGGAGAATTTACACACGAATTGAGATCACTCATGGCTACCTGAGGAAAACAATTGAGATATAGTTAAGAATAGAGTTACTATATGACCCAGAAATTCCACTCCTGGATATCTTCCTAAGAAAAATGAAAAACCTATGTCCATACAGAAACATATTTATGAGTACTAATAGCAGCATTATAATAGCCAAAATGTAGAAAGAATCCAAATGTCTATCAACTGATGAATGGTTAATCAGATGTGATATATGCATATAATGGAATAATATTCAGCCATAAAAAGAAATGATAAATGCTACAACACGGAGGGAACTTGAAAACATTATGCTGAGTAAAGAATCCACACACAAAAGGCCTGTACTGTATATTGCATTTATATGTAATACCCAGAATAGGCAAATCCATAGATAAAGAAAGGAAATTCTTTGCCAGGGACCAAGGGAGTGTGGAGTGTGGAGTAACTGTTATTAGGCATGGGTTTCTTTCTGGGATGATGAAAATGTTCTAAAATTGATTTTGGTGATGGTTGCACATGTCTATGAATATACTAAAATCCATTGGATTGCGCGCTTTATTTATTTACTTGGGACTGCACCCGTGGCATATGGAAGATTCTGGGCCGGGGAGCAAACCCGAGTCTCAGCTGCCACCTACACCACAGCTGTGGCAATGCCAGATCCTTAACCCATTGTGCCACAGCAGGAACTCTGGCTTGCACACTTTAAAATGGTGAACTTTATGGTATGTGAATTATATCTTTTTTTTTTAAGTTGTAATAAGGACCCAAGTTTGAGAAAAAGCAGACCTGGTTGGTATTTCTAGCTCCTCTATCCACATAGCAGATATTTATTAAGAAAATCACTGTGTCCCAAGTGCACTGCTGGTCCTGACTTGTATGATGCCCAAGGTAATCCCTGGGCTTTAAGTGATTTATTAGCACAGAGGAGAGTTGCTGTCTGTCATTCAGGCAGACCTGTGCAGCCAGCCAGAGAGACTCCATATCTGAAAAGTGCTGCAACTTTGGGGGAAGAAAGGAGAAAAATATACTACAGCTATTTGGATACAATGGATAGAATTAGAAGTTTGGTCAACTGACCAAAAGACATATATTTGGAGAGGAATAAAGATATGAGCCCAATTATGAGAGTGTAGCGTGCACATTTCTCTAACTCTATCCCTCATCTAACGTGAAAAAATAATATCCCACCGACTGAATGGGAGAAAAGCCAGGAATCCTGTGACTCAGAGCCCCTTGGATTTCATCCATTCCCATGGCTCTGAGAGTGATTAAGTCCGATGATGAATTAGTATTTGTAAAGAATGATGCATTGTGTGTGCATCTGTCATTTTGATGTTAATTATAAAAGGTGACTAAAGAAAATGACTTCCTAATTCTATGCAGTTTGGAGTTACGTCATGAGCACAACACCATTGCAATTAAAATGCAGAGTGAAATACTCAAAGACTCCAGGAGTGGAAGTGGTAGCATTTTCAGTTGACCTGAACTATCATCTGCTGGCAGATAAAGTAGCTGTGAGGAAATTCCCCAGCAATAAAAGGTGAAAATGGGGAGTTCCCATTGTGACTCAGCGGTAATTGACCTGACTAGTATCCACGAGGTTGAGGGTTCGATTCTTGGTCTTGCTCAGTGGGTTAAGGATCTGGAATTGCCATGGGCTGTGGTGTAGGTTGCAGATGTGGCTAGATCCCGTGATGCTGTTGCTTTAGTGTAGGCTGGAAGCTGCAGCTCTGATTTGACCCTGAGCCTGGGAACTTGCATATTCCACATGTGCTGCTCTAAAAAGCAAAAAAAAAAAAAAGTGAAAACTAATTAGAGGCACTGTTTCAGTTAGTACTTAGTGCATTACCAACTTAGTAACAAAGAGGCAAAGGGGATATTTGAAGATATACTCCCTCTAGCAAACAAGCCCTACAATGATGTTCTAAATTTGATTAATGCTGTAACATCATTTCCCTTATTTCTGGATCAAGGCAACGTGGATATTTTATGTTATTTAATTATGTGATAAACTCTCAATTTGTTTTGGTATAATTTAACTATATATTGATTGGATGGATATAAATCTTCTAGAAAGTTTTATTAGATATTGAAATATGCACATATTAAAATACAATATATGCTATATCTTGGAATATCATATCAAATAATTATATTAAATCGTTATAGTATTGAAGCACAGTCTAACAAAATTTATTGATGTCAAAGCAGATAGAAAAGTACAACAATATTTTTCAAGACAAAAAAAAAATAGCAGGGATCAAAGTATTCAAGGAAAAAAACCCCGTACTGACAGTATGATATTTTGCCACAAAACAACCAAAACCATTTTTTATCATTCTGACATCAAAATGCTTCCAATTAGATGAGGGTCATATACTCTAGTGAAAGCAGTCAAGCAAATAGCCACTTTGCCAAACTAGAGTTTCCACTGTTGACTAATTATTCCTCATTCTTTAACCTGAATCCCCTGGAGAAAAAGTGGAAAGTTAACCAAGCAGCAAGAGGTTGGTAAGTGCCTGTCACATGCCTAGTACCTGAGGTGTTGTAGGGAACACAAAAAGCATAAGGCATCATTCCCTTCTTTAGAGGGTGTGGCTTAGTCCATAGGGTGCTGGCAAAGCTGCCTTCCACTCATTTGTCTTCAGAATAGGCCCAGCTTTAAACAAAGTTCTACAGTTTGGTTCAGACCTTTATGAATTAGCATGAATTCATTTATCACGGAGACTACACCACCTGCTACACACCTCAGTCATCCAAAGCCATCTATTAACTTCTTGCCTCTCGTTTCTAAGCATCTTATTCTCCCCTTCATATATCTCATCAAAACTTAATGTAGGAGAATTGAACCACAGTTGTGGGACCTCCAAGGTCAGGTATTTGGCCTCTTACCCAAAGCAGGTGTCCTTTTTCTCCACACTGGGAATGAATGACCAAATGGTTATCTGCGTGAACCTCTGAGTGTTAGAGTCCTCTTCCCTCTAAGCCATTTATCCTTGGGTGAATGTTTTCTTTATAAAGGATCTCCTTCGCAAAAGCCCTGACCTACTCCCTGGAATTCCCATTTAGTCATTTGAAATCTGCCCTCTTGAAAGATAGGACAGATTACTGCTAAATCCACCTGATGACCACTCAAATATTTTAAGTCAGCTCAGAGTTCCCTTCATGGCTCAGTGGAAACGAATCTGACTAGTGTCCATGAGGATGCAGGTTCGATCCCTGGCCTTGCTCAGTGGGTTGTGGATCTGGTGTTGCCATGTGCTGTGGTATAGGTCACAGATGCGGCTAGGAGCCCATGTTGCTGTGGCTGTGGCGTAGGCTGGCAGCTGCAGCTCTGATTGGACCCCTAGCCTGGGAACTTCTATATGCCATGGGTGTGACTCTAAAAAGCCAAACAATAAAATTTGGATTCTAAAGCTCTCCAAGTTTCCATTACCTGGTTTAGCACTTTTGTCAGACTTCATTTGAGCTTAGTGGACAATTTAAGAGTTCTCCCTCTTCCTGAGATTGCTTCTCCCTCTTGGATTAATTTTGTGCCAATCTGAATGCAAACTTCTAATTTTTTGAGTGTTTTTGTTTTAGTCTCATTCTAAAATTTTATTAAATTATTGTGTATACATTTAAACCATATTTTAAAACCCTAATTCTCTCTCCTATATTATCTATTCTTCATAACTTAGTGTCAGCTGCAAATGTGATAAGCATGACTTATACCTTTATGTTTTTGATGAAGATGCTTAGAGAGGTGTGCCAAGTGCATGCCACTGTAGCTTTGCCCTCTTTGTTAATTAGTACCTTATAATTCATAGGTCTTAAGTCCATCTGAATGTATAACCGTTTCTGCTACATTTTGTATCTGGTAAGATTCCAACAAAATTTGTTCAGTACTTCACTGAAATTGGTCATTTACCTAAACCTTTTGGTGTCAGGCTCCATGGTAATGAAAGAAGAGTGGACTGATTGTCTGTGGGGAAAATATATTGAGACTAATACCCTACTGGGGCCTCTGTCGATATAAAAGAAATATCTATTGCTGTGTTTACCTTTGAGTTTATCATAGAGCACATTCCTTTCTTAGCTAAAATTCTATACTTAGTAGTCACGACTTCACGATAGATGATGATGTTAGTGGTGATAATGATGGTGATTATGGTTATAATGAGAGTGACGATGATGGTGGTGGTGGTGGTGAACATATATATAGCTCTTTCTAGATGCCAGGCTCTGTCTTAAATGCTTTACAAGTATCTTATTTAATCATCACAACAATCTTGTGGGGTAGACGTTGTATGCTGACCCTGACCAGTTTGGACATTCACAGCTCTTAGATTCTCTTTGTTGGATCATGGAAACCACTAAAGAAGTGTGAAGCAGTAAAGATTATCTGCTCCTCCACCATATCACTATTAGGTTTTATAAAAAACCAAATTCTCCCATGTGTATAACCACTTATTAGCCAGTTGGCACCACAAGTCCAACCTGTTTTGTTAGCTTGGCAACAACAATGTTAGGTTCTCTGTCCTTTCAGGTATTCTGAGCATCTCTTTGCATAAAAAGTTCACCTGATGCAGTTGCAAAAGATTGTTGGCTCATTAGAAATCCTAGGCACTGCATTGGCGGGGGGGGGTATGCCACTTTTTGAGGACACCCTTTTCCAATGATGAGGACAAGGAGAGTGACCAGAAAGTACTGGAAGGAAGTGAATCAACTGGGGAAGAGAGAATTGAAGCAAGGAGTGAGGAGTCAGGCAAAAATGCATTTGGGCCACTTGCCACATCTTCAGACTTGTCCTAAACTGGGTGCGATCAACTATTGAGAAATAGGTGTGGCCCTTGGGATACTTAACCCAGGCTGACATATCTGCCATCCATTTTTTTAGCATAGTGTAAGCATTACTATAGCCTGAAACAGATGGATTTTAGCCAAATGCAGATGCCCCAGCAAATACAACACGAAAGAAAGACTTAGCACTGGTCAAGACAGGTAAATTCCCTGAGAAGAAGGTATTTAGTTCTCAGGTTGACTTGAAATCAGAACATTTTCCCCATAGTTTTTGTTTTATTTTATTTACTTATTTTTTTGCTTTTTAGGGCTGCACCCGAGGCACATGGAGTTTCCCAGGCTAGGGGTTCAATCAGAGCTACGGCTGCCGGCCTACGCCACAGCTGCAGTGACATCAGATCCAAGCCACGTCTGTGACCTACACCACAGCTCACGGCAACGCCGGATCCTTAACCCACTGAGCGAGGCCAAGGTTTGAACCCTCAACCTCATGGTCCTTAGATTCATTTCCAAGGCAACGACAGGAACTCCTGTTTTTATTTTCAAATACTTTTGCCTGGGAGACAGCACTGTGTAGGATTAATATTATCTTCCGTCTCCAGAGCACCGTGCAGGTTACTCTAACTTGGATGGGGAAATTCTTTCTTGCCATCTTTACAAATGCCTCTAGAAAACACTTTTTTTTTTTTTTCTGGGACTTACCGCTGTGTATTGATCAGACCGAACAGTCCAAGGAGCAGTGGTTACCCCGGAGGGCAGATTTTTTGGTTGAAAGTTATACCATAGTGCAAAGGATAATGATTTTCTTTTTCACAACCAAAGCAGATGTTCATACTTGTAACTTACTTTCCATTTGAAAATGTGTTAGGTAGGGAGATGGTAATTTGTAATTAGATGCTCACAGATGGATGTGGTGTGCGTATGCTGGAACTCAGCAATACACTTGGAAGGCAATTTTAAAGGTCGGTTAACATCCACATCGTATGAAAAAAGTAGTCTGTATATATCACATGTACACAGTATACATGTCAGTCTGGGTGAACATAGTATGTATACATAGAATAAAGTGTGTGTGTATATAAATGTGTGTGTGTGTGTGTATGCGTATTGATATTTTATGTGCCAACTTGAAAGATCATTCTCAGACATTTATTTTAAGAAATAAACCTAAATCGGCTCTTACTTCATTTCAGATTCCCCATAGGTGCTAGAATATTTTATCCTTTGGATGGTTAAGTAAGAAAGATATAATACTGAAGCGTCATTTATGGTTCTGTCCTGGAGAATTAAGGGATCCTATTCAAATATGCTGAAAGTTCTCTTCTGGTCCCCTCTCTGGAAGACAAGTCACTACAGTGAGCTTGGTCTTTGTCCCTGCCCTTGCCCTTTGATTAAAGACTCATCAAGTGACTTAAGAAGACATCAGGTTTGGAAGACCCTCTGCTCTGCTCTTTCATTCACGACTTTGGTCTCCAGTGGTTCCTGTGCTGTCTTTAAGTAAATAATAAAGGCCTTGGCTTCCTTTGCCAAGGAAAGTGTATACCAGATGTACCTACTGCTTTAGCATGACTATTGCTTCACTTAGACTCGTTAACGTTATGTGTTTTTAAGGCTCCAAGGCAGTGAATATCCTTCATCTCCTGGCAGATTACAATCTGCGTGTAATCATCCATTGTCTCCTCTGTTGCTTTATTAGCTCTGTGGGTATGTAGGAACTATTTGAAATCGTGATTAATCAACTTGTACCAAACTCTCTTTGCCATTGGTGAGAGCAGTATCCTTTTCACACATAAATTTCACTAATTCAAGAGGCCTATTATGTAATAGTGAGTTTCTCAGTTGATTTGAACGTGTTTCTTAGGTCCCAGGTCTAATCTTGATTGCAGATCTTTCGCTTCCTGTCCCATGGCTGAGCATCTCCATACTTTGACTGGTTGTCCCACAGTTGTCTTTTTTTTTGGCCTGGGAAAGCCAGTTGAGAATGTGAATAAACAAGTACAGATCAATTCCCAGAGCAAGAGAACAACATTTAAAGTACAGAGCTCAGTTCTCGATTATGGTTCATCTTTTCTCCAAGAAAAGACAAAGACATTTCTGTGTAGATCGAAACATATCTGCATGGAGCATTGTATGGTAGAGTGTGTGTGTGTGTGTGTATGTCTGTAATGTGTCTATATGCATGTGTGAGTATGTGTCAGGGAGGGATAGATCTGTTGTCATATTAATGATGGCAGCAAAAATACTGATTAGTTACCGTGGAGCAGGCCATGTGCCGTGTTGGACCTGTCGTATGTTTATTTGTGCAAGCGTTTACTATAATAGTCACCCAAGCATTTCCAGAAGGAAAAGGTCATGATTGATTTGTTAATGCCTAAGGGTCTCCCAGCATGTGCTCTACAACCTGTTTGTCAGTGAGTTGTTTGGGCTTCAGCAGGAATTTTCCCACAGAAAGGGTGTTCTAACTGGCAGGCTCCCAGGACCGCCTACAAATCCATTTAACCATAACAGAGCTGACGAGCACTGTCAGGGCTGGAGTTGGCTTCCAAGTGGGAAGTCAGCCTAGTATTAATAGCACAGCTCCAGCTGCACTCTGGGTCCAGTGGACTTCTGATGGACCAGCCTGGGAACCGAGGCACTCTTTGCAACATTTATAGGAAATGGATTCGTTGGTGAGCATGGCGGGAAGGGAGTACTGCGATGGCATGAGAACCATGGCTTCCCATTTCCCCCTTCTCTGATCACCATCAGCGTTGGTGTCCAACAGGAAGAGACCAAGGTGAATCCTAGGGTAATTCTTCTCTTATCTTCTAGTCTGGGGAGAGCTTGCCCTGGGGCTGGTCCAACTCACTTGGAATGGCAGTTCCCATGTTTAAGATATTTTGTAAGCTGGGCATTTCTAGGTCACCCATTTTTAATTGTGTGATATAGATGTTTATTTTAACATAGTAGCTATTTATTCAGGTAGAATTATACCAGAACTTAAGGCTCATTTTTATTTTAAAAACTTTTTATTCATTTTGACAAATTTCAGCCATGATTATGTTCTTGTGCTTCTCTGATGGGTTAAAGCTATTGTTTTTATGCCAATGGAAGCGTGTATATGGTTACAATAAAACATTCCATTTTCTGGTTATAGGAGGAAATGAGAGAAGTGGGTGGTGCAGTGTGTGTGTGTGCGTGTGCGCATGTGTGTATGTGTGTGTGTGTTTATCTATAATTTGAATTTGACCCAAAGTTGTGTAATTTGAATATGACCCAAAGGTGTGTTGTTCAATCCAAGATATGCTTTAAGATATCAAAAATTATATTTTACTAAAGGGAGCCCTTTTTCACTTGTGTATTTGGAAATATTTCAGATTATTTTTTAAAAGAGAAGTTATAGGACTAAAAGATTTTTCTCCCCAGGAGCTGTTTGAAAATGTAAATTTTTAAAAGGATTTTTAAAGGCTAAATAGCAACGAGTAAATTATTTTCCCTTCATCCTAAGTAAATATCTCTGTAATGTAAGTGCTCCATCAAAGTTATCTTATGCAATGCCTATGACCCAGAGGGAAAATAATCTGCTTAGTAACTTCATTTTCTACCCCCCCCTTTTTTTTTTTAACAATTCACAAGTTGTCAAATTCATCCTGTTTAGGGCGGTATAAATGTGGGAATTTGTAAATGAATAACAAATTTAAAGTGTGAATCAACGGAAATGTCTATGAAATCCTGTGGGCTTCTTAGGAGGTCTCTTGATATTTCCGAACCACACTTCTTTCTTCCAGGATTCTGTTTTGGAGCACACAGTCATAAAGGCAAAAGGAAGATTTCAGCACCCGATTGCATTAATCTTTTTAATATTGGACTCCTTCAGCCCCTCCCAAACATCAAAAACCTCTCTGAGTTTGAATTGCTGAGACATGGGAAACTTTCCTTCCAGAAGGTTTTTTTTTGTTGTTGTTATTGTTGTTTTCATTTTTTTGGGGGGGGGTCTTTTTAGGTCTGCACCCCAGCATATAGAGGTTTCCAGGCTGGGGGTTGAATCAGAGCTGTATCTACAGCACAGACACAACACCACAACCACAACACTAGATCCGAGCCTCATCTGCAACCTATACCACAGCTCAGGGGAACAGCAGATCCTTAACCCACTGAAAGAGGCCAGCGATCAAACCCACGTCCTCATGGATACTAGTTGAGTTCACTACCACTGAGCCACAATGGTAACTCCCCCAGGTTTTTTTAAGGAAAAATTATACTTTAAGGTTATGAATATAGAATTATAACACAGACAATTCATAATACTTAGTAAGCCTTTCTAGATCAGTCTAGATTTTCTCTAAAAGCCCCATAATTACGAACTTGGGGAAGTAAAACTGCATGTACAGGACTTTCTGAGTGGCAGATCTATTTGGAATTATTCTAACCCCATCATTCATTTTGTAGGAAAGGGAACTGGAGACCGAAGGGATTAAGGGACTTGAGTAAAGCTATTGCTAGAGAGGGCAGAGCTGGAAGCATGATAGTATGCAACGTTGAGAATGTCTGTCACCTATCAAAGGCCATCTATTTCCTGGGTTTACTTACGCCTTTTCATTTTACCCTTACAGCAGTTTGGCAAGACGTGGACCCTTTAAAAGTTTTTAAAATGACAAAACTGAAACGTGAGAGGTTCTCTAACTGCTCAATATCAATAGATATTAGGAGGCAGAGAAGGAATTCAAATGCACAGCTACTAATTCTGAAGGTCTAGTGTCTCCTGACTTGGGCTGTTCTCCACTGTACCAGTTTGGCTCCCAGGCCTCAGTATAGCCTAAAATCCAAGCAGCATTCCTTTTGTATACATGTTTATAGTCATAACACATCTTATTGCATTTCACTTTATTGCGCTTCACACATACTGTGCATTCTACAAATTGAAGGTTGCGACAACTCTGCGTCAAGCACGATAAGACTTATTGGCATCATTTTCCCAGCCCCATTTCTTTGCTTTGTGTCTCTGTGTCACATTTTGCTAATTCCCATACTATTTCACACTTTTTCCTCGTTTTTATATTTGCGATTGTGATCTGTGGTCAGTGATCTTTGATGTTACTACTATGACTTTTTGAAGGCTCAGGTTAGCATTTTTTAACAATATTTTTAATGAAGATATATGCCTTTTTAGACAAAATACTATTGCATACTTAATAGACTGTATCATATAGTGTAAACATGACTTATTTACACTGGAAATTCAAGACATTCATGTGACTCAATTTATTCTAATATTTGTTTTATTGTGGTGGCCGGGAACTGAATCCATCATATCTCTGAGGTATCCCCGTATGGATTATCTGTCAAGAGCATCTTTTTCTTCTTCTTCTTTTTTTTTTTTTTTTTTTGTCTTTTTAGGGCCGCACCTGGGGCATATGGGAGTTCCCAAGCTAGGGGTCAAATCAGAGCTGCGGCTTCTGGCCTACACCACAGCCATGGCAACACTAGATCCTTAACCCACTGAACAAGGCCAGGGATTGAACCCACATCCTCATGGACACTATGCTGGGTTTTTAACCCACTGAGCCAAAATGGGAACTCCCTAGCATCTTTATCTAAACAATCACTCTGGTTACTGAATTTAGTAGGTAGTAGTTTGGGGTATTGGATTTCCTTATCCTAGTTTTCCTGACAAAAATAATTATCCCTTTCCTACTAGATTTAAGCATATTCCAAAATTTGTCTTCAAGTAACATCTCCTTTTCGTCTTTGGAAAAGATATACTTTGAAATGTCTAAGTCCTTTCTTTAGATCTACAGAAGAGTGCATTCCTTTCTCTCATTTAGTGATTTATTCATTTATTCATTCAATAACCGTGTATTGAATGTGAGCAGACACAGTTCCAGGCTTTGGAGATATAGCTCTGAACAAAACAGACACATCCCTGCCCTGCTCTTACTTTTGTTTTAGTGTGTCAGAGGATAGCCAATTAATAGACAGCAAAACAGAAAATGAGATGGTGGGAAGTGTCCTAGAAACAAAATTAAAGAAATAAAGAAAAAAATCAGGGAGAAGAAACACCAGAAAAGAAGGGTTAGAGCTACTCAAAAAGGACTTCACTGCAAGGGTGTATTTGGGGAGTGTTGGTTATCATCGCATTACTGGTTAAGTGAAAAATACTGGTAGTGTCTATTTTTTCCAGCAATTTCCCTTCCAAAACTGTAGTAGTCCAGTCCAGCAGAGTTGTCCTAACTCTGTCTCCAGCCTCGTGATCCATCTTCCATCTACACCTTGTGGAAACCATTGTTATCCATACAGTACAACCCTCCCCCCCCAAAAAAAAAAATTCACAGGGATCAAATGAGTTGCCGGTGAATCTAAGGGGCATATGAATAGAGAATAAGACAAGCATAGGGTCTGGGCTACTCTTTCTAAACATCTGATTTACAGGGAGGGAGACCAAATCTCAGAAATGCTGCAATGACCAGCCCAGAATCATATGGCAAGGTGCTCCTTATTTCATTTATCCAGCATGTTATTGGTTGGGTTTCTACTGAGATGGATCCAGGACATTCAGCAGTACTCAGAGGAGAGGGTCTCTGGCCTAGAGGCCCATCCAGGGACCTCTGTCCCCTAGCCAGTGTTCATTCCTGTATACCATGTGGGAGAGTCTCCTCTCTTTTCCAGGGTCTGAGAAGAATGGTGCTCCCATTTATATTTCCCACTCTGCATTTCCAGCGTGTTTTGAGTTAAATGAGACCATATCAGTTTCTCTAGGAAAATGCGTTTGGACTTTCAAACATCTAGCCATCTTTATAAACTTTCAGGTTGTGGAGTGGCTGAGTTAGAAAATATGAGCAGATGGAATTCCCGCTGTTGCACAGTGGGTTAAGAATCCAACTGTAGTGGCTCGGGTCGCTGCAGAGGTGCAGGTTCGATCCCTGGCCTGGCACAGCTGGTTAAAGGATCCTGTGTTGTCCCAGCTGTGGCTTGGATTCAGTCCTTGGCTGGGGAACTTTCATATGCTGCAGGTGCAGCCATAAATTAAAAAAAAATTTTTTTAATTAAAGTATAGTTGATTTACAATATTTCTTCAGTTTCTGTTTTACAGTAAAGTGACCCAGTCACACCCAGTTCCCTGTGCTGTACAGTAGGCCCCATTGCCCATCCATTCTGAATGTAACAGTTTGCATCCAAAAATCTCAACCTCCCTGTCCATCCCCTCCCAAAATTTAAAAAAAGAAAAAAAGAAAATATTAGCAGAGATTGTTTAGGATCCATTGAGGCAAATCTCTGGCTGCCCAGCCTATCAGATAGTGACATCCCCTGGAGTAAACATCATCCTCTCCAGTCCTGAAGACAGCATCAAATGAGATACAGATGAGTAGTAACAGTTTCCTCAAAATTGTACAGAAAAGATTTTCTTCTCTTCGTTATGCAGACAAACTGATGATCATCACAATTCACCTTTAAGAAAAAGGGCTTCAGAAGAGGGGGAGTGGAATGGGATGGATGGGGAGTCTGGGGTTAGTAGATGCAAACTATGACATTTAGAATGGATAAGCAATGAGGTCCGACTGTACAGCACAGGGAACTCTATCCAATCTCGTGTGATAAAACATGATGGAAGATCATATGAGATAAAGAATGTATGTACACGTATGACTGGGTCGCTTTGCTGTACAGCAGAAGTTGACACGACATTGTAAATCAGCTATACTTTCAAAAATTAAAAAAAAAGAAAGAAATAGGGCTTCAAATGATAATCTGGATTGTGCATCCCAACCATTCTGTGGTTATAGTTCTCTAGGGCTGTGGGGATCTACAAAGGGATTGTAGCTCGTTTGATTTGTGTTTATTATGTTATCTATGGATGGGACTCACATTTCCATATGGCAGTAGCCAGCAGAGTGCCACAAGTGTGTGTTGCGTGGAGTGGAGTGGAAAGAAACGTTCTCTTGGCCGTCACATATGCTAACAAGTGTCATTTTCCCATCTTTCTTCCGTAACGGGAATGCCATGGGCGTTCCAGTTCCTGTGCTACATCCCTGTCATAACCTGCTTGATTAGAATGATACTGCTGTAGATAATGACTTTGAATTTATATAAGCTTCCTAAGGAAACGTGAACTTAGATTGAACTGCAGTGGGTGCTCCACTGAAGTTCAAAGAAAATATCATTATGGTTGCCTTGGCAACCATAGCTCTGCACTCTCTTTGTTTTATTACTTACCATTTTCCTCTTTTGAGTCATTTTGAGGATATCATGAAGGTCTCATTTTCAGTTTATGAGGCTGTTGGGAATGATACACTTTTATGGAGCTACAGAAGTACCTCCTTTTCTTAAAATTTCCCCAAACATTGGAAAGCCCAGGCATGTGGAATGAACCAAAAATAGACTCTAACTTATGTTGACACATAAATGTCACCTTTACTCTCTATTAAGATAATTATTTTTTAAAGACTGAAAGAAATTATTACTTTTCTATTTCTCTTTAGCATAAAAGTATGACTTTTTTGTTTCTTTAAAAAGGGAAGAATTTCTTGGTCAGTAAATTTCCATAAATGTTTTTCCCTATAATGCAGTTATTAAACTGAAAATAGCTACCAAGAAAATCGTTTTAGTCTAGGAAGGGTTAGTTTGAGAGACTGTCAAACAGTGATATTTTAACAACATGTTCAGTAATTAATCATCAACACGTTTTCTGTTAAGTTTTTTGGTAGACCGCGTCAGTTTTTTTACAAGAGAAAAGGTGGTCATTAATACTTTAATCTTTCTAATTGGTTTACTGGTATTAAAAGAAAAATAGAGTATAAAAAATGTAGATTATCACATGACTATAGTCTAAAAAGTCACTGTAAAACATTTATTTTGTCCAATTACTTACTAGTAAGTATCTATAAGAAGATTTTATATGTTAACACTCTGGGACAGGAGTTAAGAAAGTTTTTTTGTCAAGGGCCAGGTGGCAAATACTTTTGGCTTTCGGGCCACACAGATTTTGTTGCAACTACTCACGTCTGAAATTGTATCTGAAAGCACCCAGAGGCAATATGTAAAGGAACAGACCAGGCTGTATAAAATTAATCCCATATTTACAGAAACAGACAGCAGACTGGATTTGGCCCTTGGGTTGTAGTTTGCCAACTCCTACTCTGGGAGAAAAAATTGTTTTGCTGACTTATCTGATGAAGCCAGCACTTGTGTGCAGAACTTCAAATGAATTGGTTCTTTTAAAGCATGTGCCCCAAAGGCTGTCCTCTCACTGTCCTGTGTAAAATGTCACACTTGCCACCATATTGGTTTCTAGAGAAATTAGAGAGGCATGCAGGAGGGTAGAAGCAGGTATTTTGTAATAGGTTGCTTAGGGTAAAAGCTGGTGGAACATTTGATAAAAATAAGCTAATAAGATTTCCTTACGGGTTGGGCAAGTTTGAAACTGATCTTGAATTTCAAAGGTCTGACATCCCCCACCTACAGATGCCAGCAATGTAAACTGAGCCAGGCACTGGGACGTGGAACCCCTTTGCCTATAGCTGCTTTCTCCTTCCCTGTGACGTCTCTTTGGTCACCTGACACCAACTAAAACATGTTTTCTTCTTTATTTTCTTTAAAGTATTCTCTGGTGCTTTTTTGAAGAAAAGATTTTTATTCTTTTATTATAGGTGATTTACAATGTTCTGTCAATTTCTGCTGTACAGCAAAGTGACCCAGTCATACATACATTCTTTTTCTCATATTATCCTCCATCATATCCCATCACGAGTGACTAGATATAGTTCCCTGTGCTATACAGCAGGACCTCATTGCTTATCCACTCCAAATGCAATAGTTTGTGTCTACTAACCCCAGACGCCCAGCCCATCCCACTTCCCCTCCTCCCCTCTGGTGCTTTGTTCAAAGTGACTTTAGCATCTTCTTTTCGTTTTAATCAAATATTTCAAACATAAAGAAAGGTATAGAGAAAAATTTGAAAATCTGTCACTCAGATTTAATAACCCCTAACATTTGCTATTGTTTGCTTCTGATATTTTAATTTTAAAAAAAGAAATAATACATATAGACACAGTTGAAGCCTATACAAGACTTTTTTTTTAATGACCACACCCCTGCCATATGGAAGTTCCCAGGCCAGGGACAGGATTTGAGCTGCAGCGGCGATCTCTGCCACAGATCTATCAATGCTGGACCCATAACCCGCTGCACTGCCCCAGGAATCGAACCCACACCTCCATAGCAACCTGAGCTGCTCAGTCAGATTCTTAACCCATTGCAGCATAGCAGGCACTTCACCAGTTTTTTAAAGTATACGATTTTTCCATATTCTAACAGAATTTTTAAAGAGGGAATTCATTTTTCAGATGTATCTTCATTCCTTCCTACTTATTAAAAATGAGTTCTTGAGAACCCAGAGGATGGAAAGATTAGCGATTTGATTTTAGATGTGTACATTTTCATTGGCACACAGTATAACCAGTTTGATCTGATTTGATGCAGTTTTCTGTCCATCCGGGACTAAATAATGCTCTGAGTTTACTTCCAGGAGAGACTTTGTGACTTCCCCAGGTCTTTTCCCTATTGTAAATAAGCTGTGTGTCTAAGAGACAGTGAATATAAATCATCCTAATTCATAACCAAGGGCTGAATACAGCTTTTTATTTCCATGGCAACTTTTTCAGATGCATTCTTTTTCTCTGCTGCCCTTAACATAGACAATGCTTTGTGGAACAAGTGCTTTCATAAACGTCCCCTCATTCGATCTTTGGGACATTTATGTAGTGGTTAGAAGAGATAGTATGGCACTCATCTCCTAGGTAAAGAAATTAAAGGACAGCAGTGTCAGTGCAGTGCTTATAGTCTTTGGTGGCTCCTTAGTACTGCTGTGGATCCCTGAGCCTACCCACAGAGATTCAATACAAGCAGGCTGGGATGGACAGAGGAGATTGGTATTTTTAATTGATTCTACTGTGCAGCAGGTATTGGTCCAAACTATTTAGCCCTGTTATTCTCAGCTGGGGGCTATTTGAGACACTTTTGATGGCCACAGCTTGGTTGGGGGTGCTACTGGCTTCTAGTGAGTAGAGAGACCAAGAATGCAGCCAAAAGATCCTACAGCACCATCTCCCAACATCAAACTATTCCTCCCCAAATGCCATTATGTTACTAGTGCCGACACTGAGAAAACCCTACTTAACCTGTAAGTGCAGGACTGAAGTCCCTCTGACTCTAAGCCATTGTTCTTTCTTCAGTCCCAAGTTGCTAGGTTATTCAGATTAGTCATCCTCTTATTATTGCTCTAATAATGATTATTTTAAGTAGGTTGCTCTTTGGAGCGGAAATGTTTACAATGACTTTAAAATTTTTCAGGACCGAGAAAATCTTAGGTCATAACCACACTAGGATGGGCAGAAATCCTACTTTTGTCAGAATACCAAAGGTAACACAAAACATGCAGATAGGCAAAAAAAAGCATGATATCAAAAAGAAGAAAAGGGCTGTTTCTCAATTTTGGTATATATATGATCCCAAGTAAGAAATGCATATTCTGTAAAGCAGTGGTTCTCAAACTTTAGCATGCATTGAAATCCCCTGGAGGGCTTGTTAAAACACAGACTGCTGGGCCTCTCCTCCGGAGTGTCTGATTCCCTAGGTCTGGTGTAGCGTTCAAGCAGCTGCATTTCTAAATTTCTCACATGTTTCCAGCTAAGACAGAAGCCGCTGGCCCTGGGAACACACTGAGGACTACTGATGTAAAGTGCGTTTCTGTAATAGCTTTTCAAATGCAATTTAGCCTCAGGGCTGTCTCTTAAAGGAACAACGTGATATTCCTAAAAATGCAAACACTACGTCATCATAGAACTTTAAAAATGATTCATTAGTAAGTACAAGAGCCTTCTAGTTCTAATGATATGAATGTATAACTGTTCACTTGATCTGAAATGAAAAGATGACAATTCCCAGAGACATTTTAAAATGCGTCTGGGCAATGAGAAAGTCGTTATTGTCTAAGGAGCCTGATGCACATTCTCCAAATTATAAGTAGATGTTTAAATCAAAAATGACTTGAATAAATTTTTCCTCATTTTAGATATATTAATGTATGATTGTAGAAGGCTGGATGGATATCTAAAATTTCAGTGAAATACATATCCTACTGTATGGCACAGGGAACTATATCTAGTCACTTATGATAGAACATGATGGAAGATAGTGTGAGAAAAAGAATGTGTATATATGTGTGTGACTGGGTCACTTGGCTGTACAGTAGAAATTGACAGAATATTGTAAACCAACTATAATGGAAAAAACAAAAATTGTTAAAAAATAAAATTACAGTGAAATGTATTGCCTCTCTATAAATTAACAAGTCTTTTTTTTTTCTTAATTTGTATTTTATGGCTGCATCTATGGCCTATGGAAGTTCCTGGAACCCACACTTCCGTAGTGACCTGAGCCGCTGCAGTCGGATTCTTAATCCACTGTGCCATGGGGGGAACTCCTATAAGTGAACAAATCTTAATTCCTTAACGAAGTGGAATATTGGCACAGGCAGCTAAATAATCTTAGAGTCAAGTATGGAATCTGAAACCTGTTTCAAGTGTTTCGGGAACAAGTCAATTATTCTTCCAGTCTATCCGCCAATGAAACTTTAAAGACAGCAGTGATTTAGATGATGTGGTTTGTGATTTTCCTAAACCAGCCTTAAGTTAGATATTACAGCATATTTTATAGGTAAAAATCCTAAACTATGAAGTAGCAGAGTACTCGTCCCTGATTTTCTACGGCAAGAGCTCACAGAAACTGGAGTATGCTCTTATCTCTGCCTCTTTGATGTTTTCTGAATCCCTTGATAGTGAAGATTTCGATATCTCTTTCTAGAACCTGGCACACTTCCTAGTACATACCAAGGGATAATTAGGCTTTCACTGAATTTACTTAAATGGGTTTGCGAGAAGCCCGTGAATTTCTGTATTACATGAATTTCCCATCATATATTTCTGACCCATTTAAATTTAGGATCCTCACAAAGAAAATCCTAAAGAGGATCTATTCTGTACTGTCCAAAGCACACACTTTTAATTGTGGGCTAGGGCTTGAGAAGAATAAAGGGAAACTATGGGAGAATTTTCCAGAAGTAAACCCTTCCTTTGTACCGGTATTGATGTTATATATGACAGGCAGCAATGATAAGACTGGATAACTAAATAACCCTGTACTATAAAATATAGTATAAAAATTAAACTTCTAAGAGAAAATAAAATCTAAGAAATGAAAAAATGTACCTAATAGCATCGTTCTGCTGTAGTGTTTAAGAGCAAACCAACGAGTTGCTATGGCATTGACTTATGCGTTCATAGCAACAGAGCAAGCTCAGTGATTCAGCTTGATAAAAGAGGAAATTAGCTCACCATTTCCCTTTCCCTAAATCAGAGTCAGATATCCAAATATTTCATGTTGAAATGGTATATCCATCAACATGTCCTAATGGAAAAAAGTCAATAATGGGGGTGGTGGGGGAAGGTCACAAAATGAAATTTGTATGCCATGTGCTTACTTTAGAGAATGCAACTCATGTCTAAAGAATCTATTAATATCTCCGCATCCTGCTTTCCCCCGATTGGTTGGGGTTTGTCAGTGGCTTATATTGGATGAATATACAATGATGAGTAATAATTTGGCAAAAGACAGCAATTTATCAGCCCGTATAACTTTGTTCTAATGAAAGTTGATCATGATATATTTTGAGGAAGAAACATTGTTTGGCTATGAAACCGTAATTCCCTGTGTGTAACGGCCCTCCAGGGAAGAGAGAGACTATGCCAGCATAATATGTGAAGTTTAGTCATTATCAATTGCACAAAGCAGTCGTGGGTGTATATGTGGGAGGCACAATTATGAAATCAATCCACAGCCTCTGGACTGCTGGGGTGAGCCAATGCAAACAGAGCCAAATGTTACAAATAAATGCTGACATTTTATCACGTGATTATTTTAAATATTATTTTACCACTGTGTCTTTTCTTGTATTGTTTATAGTCCACATCTTTATTTTGTTTCCGGTTTCCTCTCTTTAAACTGATAAATGGGAAATGGGGAAGTATGGTTTGAGTCAGTGCATGAACATGAACTTGGAAAGTGAACTGACCCCACAGAAGAGCCCCAAATCTGTGAAGCTTGGATTCTTAGATTTGTTCTGGGTGAACTAGGGTTTCATAAACATGAAATTTGATTAATTTATTTTAATTTACATACCGTAAAATTCATCTTTGGGGAGTGTAATTCTTTTTGTTTGTTTTTTTATTTTTATCTTTTTTAATTTTTAAATTAAATTCTATTGGAGTATAGCTGAGTTACAATGTTGTGTTAGTGTCAGGTGTACCACAAAGTAAATCAGTTATACATATACATATATCCATTACTTTTCAGATTCTTTACTCATATAGGTTATTACACAGTGTTGAATTAACAAATACTTCAAGTTGTGTAACCACCACCACAATAGGGATCCAGAAAAGTTCTGTCATTTCCCCCATACCCTGAAAATTCCCTCATGCTGCCTCTTCATAGTTAACCCTTCCGTACACCCACAGGATCTGTCATCCGCAAATCTGTTGGAGCTGCTCCGTTTTTGACTGTTTTTTTCTTCTCCTTTCATTCATGCAACAGCTCTTTATTGAGAGTCTACCATGTGCTGAGCTCTGCTGGAGGTATTGGGGATGAAATGGTGAATAATTCTTACGTGGAGCTTTCCATTCAGAAACAAGATAATAAACAAAAGTAAATCAGTAATTCCAAACTGTGGTAAATGCTGGGTAGAAAATAGATTCCTATGATAACAAGTATCAGAATACAGAACCAAATTTTAGATAGAATGTTAGAGAAGGTTGCTCTGAGAAGCTGGCATTAAATTGAGGACTGAAGGATAAAAAGGAGCCAGCTATGTGAAGTGAGCAAGCACTGGGGCCACGTGAACAGTCATTCCAGGCACAAGGAGCAGCATGTGCCAAACAAGAATCAGGAGTCTAGTGAGAGGAGGGGACAATGGTATAAGGTGCTATGGACAGACAGGCAGGTCTTATTTTTT
>PVHT020000195.1:8577619-8612220 GCA_004024745.2 Catagonus wagneri
GCGTCTGCAACCTACACCACAGCTCACGGCAACGCCGGATCGTTAACCCACTGAGCAAGGGCAGGGATCGAACCCGCTACCTCATGGTTCCTAGTCGGATTCGTTAACCACTGCGCCACGACGGGAACTCCAGACAGGCAGGTCTTAAGCTAAGGTGTATCTACTTCACTCCATTGCAGCAGGAAACCATTGGCTTAAGTCTGTAACTTGGGATAATTTGATTGATATTTTGAGTTCTGTGTAGAAAGTTGTTTATTGGAGAGCGAGAATGGGCATGGGGTGGCTCTGAGGCCATGATGGTCAGCCAGTTGACTGTTGATGGAGGAGGCTTAGCCTTGGGCAGTAGCTGTGGAGGTGAAGAAGGGATAGTGCATTGAAGTGCATTTTAGAGGTAGAAGAAACAGGACTAGGTGATTGGATATGGATAAGGGGGTGGTGAAGAAAAAGGAGGAATCGAATGTGTCTCCCAGTTACTTGAGCAACTGGGTGAGTAATGCCATTTACTGACATGAAGAAAACATTGAGAGAGAAACAAAGTTGTTGGAGGAAAAAATTTGATTTGGGGACAGTTTGAAGTCGAGAAACCCCTTAGGATCCACATGGAGATATCAAGCTCCTAGAAATGATACACACACACACAACACACACACACACACACACACACACACACATACATATAAACACGCACCCATATTTAGAATTCAGAGAGCTTGGAGCTGGGGAGAGAAATTTGTGTCATTTAACTATTAATTATTATATCCTTAATATATAACTTAAATATATTTTTATATTTATTATTAATATGATTTTATATGTTAACATTAATATATTAATCCACATTACAAATATTATTCACTGATATTTATTGAGAGCCCGCTGTGAGTAAGAGCCAGATGAGGAAATGGGGATATGATCTGAGGCAGGCTGACTGGTGAGATCGTACTTGATTAAACAGTCTCACATGAACGTGTAAAATTAGAGTGACAGTAGGTTTCACAAAGGAGAGTACTCTATGAGAGGACATAATAGGGAGACTTGACTGAGTCTGAATAGAGGTGGGACTGGGGAAAGGCTTCTCAGAGTACTGGAGAATGAGGAGTGGGGAAGAGGGTATTGGGTAGAAGAGAGGTCATGTGACAGAAGACCAGCGATTTGGGTTCTCAGATGTCAGATATACTGTGATTCCAATTTAGAAGTTCAAGGGTACATCCCAGGAGCATGCATTTTCACAAGCACTTCAGGCAATTCATTTTCTCAACAAATATTTATTGAGCACCGAGGTATGCCTGATACTCTTCCAGCTGCTGGGAATTCAGTAATTAATGTGAAAAATTTCCTTCCTTCGTGGAGCTTGTTTCTAGTGAGTCTAATTTAGGAGGTTCACAGATCCTGGGCACCTCTTGAAAAGGTTTGATTTAAGAGATGTTGGCCTAGAACAGAGCTGTGAGGAGCATCATCATTTGAAAGGTGGAAGGGCAGTACAAAGAAGCTTAGATCAAGTGGCTACTGACAGAAGAAGTGAGGAATGCTACCAAGTTACCATGGACATTTGAGGAATGTCTCAAATGTTACCAAGAAATAGTTTTTACAAAAGGGGGAAAATAGCTAACAAATAGCAAAAGCTGAGAGTGGAGATGGATTCAAGATGGCTGAGTGAGTGATCAGCTAATGATGCTGAGGGATCAAGCAGAATGAAGACAGAACAGTCCTGCTTGAATTTTATAGCATGGCGTCATTGGTGATCTTGACCAAACCTGTTTTGTTTTCTGAATAGTGGGAGTATAAAACAGACTGAGTTGTGTGAAAGTGTGACTGGGAAGAGAAGAATTGGAAAGTGAGAAGACATTAGCAATTGGAAAGTAAAAAACTGCTGATGACTCTAGAGAAATTTGCCTTCAGCTTGGGTCTTCATTATTGTCTTGCAGGAAAGAGTCTTGTGGCAGTGGTGAGGTTGATTAACTTCTTTTAGACTAATCTGCCTATCTAAAAGGAGGAAAGTAATAATTCATTCCAAGATTGAGATTGTTGAGGGTGAAATTGGGTAGTATATGCATGCATGAATACTCATTCAAAGTAATGGAAGATAGTATGAAAAAAAGAATGTGTAAGTTGCTGGGTTGCTTTGCTGTACAGTGGAAATTGAAGGAACATTGTAGATCAACTGTATTTTAATAAAATTTTTTTTTAAAAGTAGTGGTTTGGGAGTTCCCATCGTGGCTGAGCAGTTAACGAATCTAACATCCATGAGGACGCAGGTTCGATCCCTGGCCTTGCTCAGTAGGTTAACGATCTGGCGATGCTGTGAGCTGTGGTGTAGGTCACAGACACAGCTCGGATCCCTGGTTGCTGTGGCTGTGGTGTAGGCCAGCAGCTACAGCTCTGATTGGACCCCTAGCCTGGGAACCTCCATATGCCATGAGCGTGGTCCTAAACAAAAAAAGTAATGGCTTGGTTTGGGATGGAAAAGCAAGGAAATCCTGCTGTATGGCACCAGGAACTATGTCTAATCACTTGTGACGAATCTATGTATGTAGGTATAACCGGGTCACCACGCTGTACAGTTGAAAAATTGACAGAAAACTGTAAACTAGCTATAATGGAAAAAAATTAAAAAAAAAATAGTATTGTTAACTAGAAAAAAAAAAAAGGTAATGGCTTGGAGTTCCCATAGTGGCTCAGTGGGTTAAGAACCCGACATGGTGTCTGTGAGGATGTGGGTTCAATCCCCAGCCTCACTCAGTGGGTTAGGGATCTGGCATTGCCGCGAGCTGCGGTGTAGGTCCCAGATGTGGCCCAGATTCTGCGTTGCTATGGCTGTGGCATAGGCTGGCAGCTGCAGCTCAGATTTGATCCCTAGCCTGGGAACTTCCACATGCTGCACGTGAGGCCCTAAAAAGAAAAAAATAATAATGGCCTGGATTGGTAGATTGTTTTAAGTTTACCAAACATTCTTTACACGTGATATAAAATTCTCATTACATATCTTATCAGGTGAAAGCAAAAATGAAGTCAGAATTATCATTATTATTAACTGATTATCAAGGGAGGAAATAGAAGTCAAGCAACTTGACCCAATCACACAGTTGGTAAGCAGCGGCCCCTAGTATTGGAATCTGTGTCTTTGGACTTGGTCCTATGCTTTGTTTGCTCCACTCTGTGTTATAATATTCGTTCCAGAGTCGTAACCTGCTTAAGTAGAGACTGAGTAGTTGTCGACTTTGTATCCCCACCACCACCACTGCGTTTAGCCCAGTGCTGGGCACAAGTCAAGTTCTCTACCATGAGTGGCATCAAAGTGAAATTCCTGGACTCTTGACCCAAACTTCTTGGGCTGCTGTTTTTTCTGATCTTCCAATTTGTATTTAGGAGAAATGGTTTTGACTTCAAACACCCAAGCTAATTCAGGTACACATATCAGTGGTGGAGAATATGGGATAAACAGAGTTTAAGGGTGGAGAAAGCACTCGATAGTGACAGTAGAAATGGTATGGCGTTATCAGAAAAATAACATGTGTCTGTATCTTATTGACAAATAAATATACTAATAATAACACAAAGGGAAGCAAATAAAGCTAATTGCTTATTGTTAGGTGTCTACATCTATCAGTCTGTCTGTCTATCTATCTATCTATCTATCTGTCTATGTATCCCTATTCTGGTGCATGTTTTTCCTCCAAAATACTGCAGTCATCAGAGAGTACCAGTAGGAAGATTTCCTTGACCAGACATCAGGAAACATTCTCTGGACCTGTTAAGGAGCCTGGGGACAGCGGGCTCTAGGAATCTGGTGGAGAGCTTGAAAGCTGTCTGTCACCTCTTGAAAGAAAGGGCCGTAAGAGGTGAAGTAGACTTACTGTGTCTCCCTGGGATCCTACCTACTGACTCAGAGAACAAGCATGTAGAGGATATTCAAGGATTGTACTTGGTTCCTTTATTTCCTATAATGGCAGGAGTGGTCTGCAGAAGCTGTGCATTCTGGGTCATCACTAGAGTTTCAGTGAGTGTTCCCTGGAAACTGGAGACAGGAAATGGAACCAGACCATCCCCAGCTTCCTTCCCAAATCTTTCGAGTTGAATCATTTGAAATGGCCCTTTTTATAGGTCCAAAATATATATTTAAAAAAGCTATTTCATATAATTCAACCAAAAAGTATAATCCTGATACTACAGTGCAGAGGTATGGATGGTAGGCAACCTTCTTGGGTTAAAGATTGATTAGTCGGTAGAAGTCTGGGACCGTATATTAAAGCCTCTCAGCTTTGTGAGTCAGACCAAAGGCATTCTTCTTCTTGACTCTATTTGAATAGTATATTTGATGAGAGAGTGCCATCATCTATTTATTACCCTCCATGCTCAGTGATTATGTGAAAGGAAAGGAAAAGACCTTTAAAGCTGGGATGATTGTCTAGACAGTCCTAAAATAGCTGCTCCCAGGTGCAAAGGAAACAGTAAAATGCAGACAAAGCATGAGGGTCCTTTGCCAAAAATACAGCGTGTTTGAACTTTCATAGTCTCCCTGTAAATTCTGAAGGAGAAAATGACCAGAAGACTAAATCCCAGTGATTATGATCACTAGTTACTTTAGGTTACCACCACTTCACACAGAGGCATTCTCTGCATGCTAAATTACATAGAATTTTTCTGAGATAATTATTTGGATAATTTCGAGCTAAAATAATCCAGGCTAAAATGTTTAGCTGACTGAAACACCTGTGCAAGCTTTAATTTAAATTATACAGAAAATTGGCTTCATTTTCCACTTCACAGTGGAGGTCTTGTAATAAACAAGATAGTTTATGTAAGTCCACCATCAAGTCATTTTACATTCTGTAACACTGATGCAGTTAATAAAATTACATTGAATCAGATATGCATTTCTGGTTAAACAAACTGTGGTATTGGGTCATACCGTAGAAAACAATTCAAAAATAAAAAGGAATGAGCTAGTGATACACTCAACAACTTGGGTGGATCTCAGGGACATTATGCTGAGTGACTAAAATGTGTCAAAAAAGCTACATGTTCTATGATCTCATTTATATAACATACTTGAAATAATAGAATTGTAGAAGTGGAAAACATTGGAATTCTCTTGTGGTGCAGTGGGTTAAGGATCTGGCACTGTCACTGCAGTAGCTTGGGTTGCTGCTGTGGCATGAATTTGATCCCTGACCCAGGAATTTCTGCATGCTGCAGGTGCAGCCAAAAAAACCCAAACAAACAAATAAACAAAACAACAGGGTAGTGGTTGCCATTGAGAGGGAGGTGAGAGTAACTATAAAGCGGTAATATGAAGGATCCTTCTGGTGATGGAATGTTCTGTGTTTTGACTGTTGTGGCAATCATATAGATCTATATGTATGATAAAATTGCATAGAATTAAATACACATACACATTCATACACAAATGAGTGCATGTAAAACTTGAAATCTGAATAAAGTCTTTTTACAATATCAATGTCAAGTTTCCTGGTTGTGACATTCTACTACAGTTATGCAAGATGTTCCCACTGGAGAAGGCTGGACTTCTTAACCCAAGTTCCTGTGCCCGAAGCACAGTGAGGCCAAACAAACCGAAATGTCAGAGTTTGGAGCAGAGAAGGGTTCATTGCAGGGCCATGCAAGGAGACAGGTGGCTCATGCCCCCCCCCCAAAAGCCTGAATTCCCCAAACAAAGCATTTTTAAAAGCCATGGGGGGCGGGGGGGTGGGGAGGTGGTATTCCGCATGGTAAATGATCAGCTCACGCACAGTTGTCTGATTGGCTGACGGTGAGGCAGCAGGGCGGAGTCACTGCATTTAACCTTATCAGTCCTTAGGCTCTAGGAGGCCCTGGGGGGCTGTGTGGTCCTGGTTGCCAAGTAGTTAACATCTTTCACTTGGTGAGGGGTGGGGAGGATTGTCATCTCTATAAAACAACTCAGGAAATGCACATCAGATACTGTTATCCATACTTCAGAGAGGAGCTGAAGCTGAGAAATAGTGGAAGGGCCTGCCCAGGGAAGGCCCCATAGGGTCCTGCCTCATTACAGAGGACGGGTACAAGAAAGCTCTCTCCCTGTTATTTCTTAAAAGCTGAACTCGAATGTACAATGATCGCAAAATAAAAAGTTTAACTAAAAGAATGTGTTTTCTCAAAACCACTGAAACTGGGTTAAACCCTGCACATTAATGTTGGAAGATGGGCTCCTTGATGTACTCCCTCCACTAGATACGGGGGTGGAGGAGACCTTTCATATCACCAGCGAGCAAAGCCACACGTACACCAGTGGGTGGGCTTCCTGCACAGTGGACAAGGGAATGTGTGTATCTTTTACAACATTTTAATTTGCTTCGTGTTTTTTGCACCCTAAAAATTTTCAAATGAAGGGGAATTTATGAATACATCTCTAAGATTCATCAGCAGTCTAAATATAGGAATAAACCAGATGTCATTGGGAGGCTCTCTAATGGGAAGTACCCCCAAAAAAACCCTGGATAATTTGAGTCTATTCAGAGAAGGCCTATTTCTAGGGGATGGATCTAAGAGGAGCTTGTTGAAAAGAGTGATAGCAGAAAGAGGGCCACTAAGTGGGAGCAATGTGTCTAGTTCTTGTGAGAACACTTAGCTGCACCTTGAAGATCTAGGAACTGAAATGAATAGATTAGAATGAGAAGTAAATATATTTGGAAATATTCTTGTACTTAGGTATGTGGCTCTCGATGATTTAGCAATATGCTTGATTTTCTTAGTTGTTTATACCTAGTTTCACAGTTAAAGTAAGCCGTAGCCAGTTTTTGCTAATCACTTTCATTTGCCCTTGGAAGTCCAATCAACAAACGGTTATCGATTATTTCCCCCATGATGACACTGGGTGAGGTGAAATACTTGAATTAGATCAAAAATGCTTCTCTATGAAGGCTTCGGACCTCCAAACTCATAAAGTGGAAAAATAACACATAGTCAGCCAACACCAGCCAAATATGGCATTTGAACTCACATGGAGCTCGTGGGCCTAACTGCCTTTACTTTGCAGCTCACAGAACCCTGTGTTTCTCCTACCTGTCCTTATCAGTTTCACTCATTTAGAGTGTGAGCAGTTGGCTCATTTCTTTTACCTATTTTATTTAATAAACTCTTCTAAAATATTGACCAGGCACTATTCTAAGAGTGTAATAAATATTCATTTTAATACTCAAAGCAAACCTAGCTGATTTGCATTTTGAAAATGAGGAAACTGAGGCACTGACAGGCAAGTAACTTGCCCAAAGTCACACAGTTAGTCAAGTATGGTTTCCTTTGGAGATTCACCTGCAGATACCAGTCTCTGTGATCAAGCCGTTAATGTATGTTCAGCTAGAGTCCTAAGTTAGGCTTGATTGATGAAGCAATTCCTATTCTTTCCTTCATTTGGCTTTATTCCTTCATTCCTTTGCTCAAATATTCTTTAAATGCCAGCTGTGTTCAAAGCATTATGATGGGCAATGTTAGCACAAGGTAATTTTGGCTCTCATGGAATTTGCTTGCAGGAGATAAGAATCTCTACCCAAGTCTTTAGGATGAAGAGCCTTTGGGGCAAAAGTCCTGGAAATGGCCCAGATAAAATGTCTAAAGGAGAACAGATTGTCTCCAGTTGGGGAAAGGAAGGGAGGATCATTGAAGTCGGCTGGAAAGAGGTGGCATTTGACTGGGTCTCCAGGAGAGGCAGTGTTCATACTTGGAAGGAAATTTCAGCTTGCTGATCTATGAGGGACACATTCCTGAAAAAGAGGGTGTGCTCTAGGATTGAAGACTAAGGCAGTGGCATGGAGGAGAGTAAAAGGGGAAAGGAAGAGAAAGTCTAAGGACTATGAGGCATACACTGAGAGGTAGGTGAAGACCAGCATGTTGGTATCAGCCTATGAGGCTGTCCAAAGTCCTGAGGAGTTGCCAGTTATCCGTTTACATATTGGGGAACTAATGAAAGTTTGTAAAGCATAGGATGGCATCAGTAGACTTCTACTGGCAGTGAACAGGAGGCATTAGAGGAAGGGAGGCTTCATGTAGGGAGACTGTGACTGTCTTATCACGTGAGTCCATTGAAAAACCAATGAGGATTTCATCAAAAAGTTCAACCTAGAATCACCACATGACCCAACAAACCCACTCCTAGGTATCTACTCAAAAGAAGCAATTTTACTCTTAAGTTTATGTTTCTGAAGAATTGAAAACATATTAAAAAATTCTTATACGTAAACGTTCATTGCAGAACACTGTTACTGTGGATAACCAGACAGTGAAAACAACCCAAATGTCCACATGCACAAGAATGAGAAAGCAGAATGTGGTGTATCTAGACAATAGAGCATTGGTTGGCCGTGAAAGGGAACGAAGCACTGATTCATGCTGCAACATGGCTGAACCCTGAAATCATTATGTCACATACTGTACTGTTTCATTTGTAGAAAACATCCAGAAGAGGCAAATCCATAGAGACAGAAAATACAGTAGTGGTTTCCAGGGGTTGCGGTGAAGCTGGGAGGAGAGACTACTTAGTGTAACTGCTGGCTTTGCTCTTGGGGTGGTAAAACTATTTGGGAACGAGTTAGAGGTAATGATTATACAACACTGTGAATGTACTGAAGGCCACTGAAGAATCCACTTTAAAATGGCTAATTTGATTTTGTGTAAATGTCACCTCAAAAAAGAAAGCCTATATAGGTTTGCTCCAAGGCAAGGATGTGGGAAGAGAGAGAAATAAGGGAGAGGTCAGGGAAGCCACTCAGGAGAACTGACTAGTTTTCTGGGGGTAATAGGGGAGAGGAGGAAGGGGGGAATCCTGGGGTTTCCAGCTTGGGTGCTGAGATGAACAGTAATACCATTTGCCAAGTGACTTGGGTGATTAACCACATCTATTCTCTTTGTTTTGATGCTGCCACTTACTAGCTGTGGGACGTGAGCAAGTTTATCCACTTTTGTGCCTGGACTGAGTGAACATATCTGAGCATAGAGCTCAGTACCTGGCACACGGGACGCCCTCTGTGAATATTTGTGGGATGTATGTAGGAATGTGCTTATTTGTTTTCCAGCATTAGGCCATCCTATTCAGAGATGCCAAAATGGTAGTGGCTATGCTTTCTGGAATTTTAAGACACATGTCTAGCTTGTTAACCCTTGAGATATCTGGTGGGTTTTAGGATTAGGAATTTTAGCCAGCATGGTGGAGCTCCCTATCCTTTGAATAGCAGCTGGCCTGTAGTTAGTGGCGCAGTAAGTTATTTGTTAGCTTCTGTTGTTGTTATTGTGGTGGTGGTGGTTATGAAATAATGGCCAGAATCTGCCTGTGAGTGTGTTTTAACACAGATGCAGTTCTCAAACAACTTGTTGGAAAGAAATGAGATAGATAACAGAAATAAGGATTAACTAGTTAGACTACTAAACTGAAATGTTGAAAAAAATGACCACCCCAGTACAGATCCATAAAATCTTTACCATCACAGAGAATGCATGAATCACTCTGATAGCGCCAGCTCCAAGAACTTCCAATAATGATATCATAACCCTGGCGTCGCATTGCCCAGTTCTGTTAGCCTTCGTGAAGTTCATTATTAAAGGGGGGAATCTGTTCTTGTGTAGGTGTAATGGGATTAGATGAATTACAAAGATGCTAGAGCTGCCATTTGGAGAAAAAGCTCATTTCCAACACTTGCCTGTTTTAATGAGTCCCTCTAGTGCCTCTATGATTATCAAATCAATTGCCTTTCACAGAATTAGCTATTTTATAGCCCTGGGAGAATTTGATTAGAACATTCAGTTATTTGGTCTGAAGAACAATCTAGCTGTGTGTTAATAGTCTTTGGATTGAATGTGTTGAAAATTAAATTGACATTAGAATTTTTGTACACTAAAGCCTCAGGTTCCTTTGAGCAGTTTCAGGGCACCAAAATAACTTTAGACTTGGAGATAAGTAGTACTAAAAAGATTTTGTACTGTCCCCCCACCCAATCCAGTCCACTAATGGTGGCCCACCGAATGACTGGGTACATTCCGGAGTCATAGCTATACTAATGCATGGAATGATACTACTCAGATATTTGGGGATGAATGCACAAAGTTTGGAATTGACTTTACACAGCTTTTTATTCTTCCTTCAGTAAAGTGAGAACCTTATCACCAATCTAATACCATAGCAACAGCGTTCACTACACAAAAAGGAATTTTTTATAATGTAAGGGATTCACTATAAACCATCACTGAGTGTTAGAATGGGTGCCATGTCAATGCCTGCCCACAGCAGCGGGCCAGGTGCTGACTAAACCAGAAATGGCTCTATTCATGCTTTTGGCCATCCGTGTCAGGTGACTTCTAAGGGAGTAGATTAACCAAAGATTTAGGCTAACTTTCATAGTCACTAGACCTGTTGTAAACGAAGTCCTTTTGTTTTGATAAACACAGTCTGTTTTCCTCGTTAGCGTTCAGATTTTATTCACAAGCAGGCTGTGCTTGATCCAAAGTTCCTAGGTAGCATTTTGAAGTTAGACTCAGTGTCGACTGTTCCTATCTTTTTATCCCAGCACCCACATTCCTGGCATCTGGTAGAGAGGTTGGTATGTGGTCCCTAAATGAACCTGCAATGTCTGTGATTTAGAGTGATGTTTCTTGCTTTCCTTTTGGTACCCAAATGCCTCTGTATTCACCAATAGTGATAATACCTCTGGAATATGGTGCTCACTTGTATGCTTCCCAGAGGTGTTTACTATTCCAAAGTTATTTGGTACTTGGCAAAACATCCAGCAAGATCAAATCTCTCAGTCTCAAAGGGCTGAACTCAGTTTGACTTTAGAACAAAAGAATCTCATTATAGTAATTCACGCTGAAGGTTAAATGACTGATATATTTTATCCTGGACTATTTGCAATTCAGGAGGAAACTTTTTTCCCCCAAGTCTTTGCAATGGAATGTGTGAGCAAGTCTTTGTTTCTTTCTTCAGCTCCTCACTGCTAACCCATTCAGGAAGTTGACACTTGTCTCCTGAAATGCTGATGACCCATAATCTAAAGAATATCATAGACACCCAGGAAAAGTAAACACACATTTTTTTTCCTTGACAACATGAAGTTTTATATTTTTCTTTCCTTTGGGTGGGGTAAAACATGAGTAATTTTACACAATGCTAGTCGCTAATGTGAAAGTATGAAATAATTTATATTTAGGACCGTAGAGATTTTTTAAAAAACACTTAATGTGCATTTATTGTGTAATCAACAGGTTATTTGCATCAAGCATATTCATGACTTAAGGGGGTCTATGATGGCATTATTTAATGCGTTCGTTTTTAAAAATAGTTTTATTTGGAAAAGACACCATAAGCCACTGAAGAGAAATTTTAGCCAAAGTTTAACAAGTGCTTAGTTCCAATGAGGTATTTGCAGCTGTAAGCAATCATATTACTCTGCCATCACTTAGGTCTGTGGAAAATGAATATGTTTACTTAGGGCTGTTAAAAGTTTGATTTTAATAGTGACTCCTGAGCAATACAGAATATCACTTATGGCTGACATCAGGGTGGGGAAAAAGACAGTTATTCAAACTCTCCGCTTAAGCTTTAGCGATATTAATTTTTATGATGTGTTTTTCTTATCATGTCAAGTGATTCCTGTTTTGCAGTGAAGGCATTGCTTTGACTTGGTATCAAAGTGCATACTTTTTGCTCAAATAAGATATATGCAGTTAGAGAAGAGCAGTGTAAAACTGCTCGTTTGGGGCTGCTTCTCCCGTCCCTGCAGTCTTCTATCTTGTTTCCTGCTCCACAAGATGCCAACAATAGCAAGAAGGGATAGTTAAAATTCTTTGGGAAAATATCACATGCTATCCAAAAAGGGATTCTCATCACATTTGGATTGGGTGCTTCTTGCCTTGTTGTACAAGTTAAACCAGAAAATACTCAGAGCACGGTTCTTCAGCCTCATCATTGTTAACTTTGGGACCAGATTATTCTTTTCCTTTTTTTTTTTTTAATGGAGGGCCGTCCTATGCACTATAGGGCATGTGGCAGCATCCTGCCTAGTCTCTATCCACTAGATGCCAGTAGTGCCAACCCCCAGTTGTGACAAGCAAAAGTGTCTCCATATATCCCCAATGTCCTAGGAGAGGGTAAGTCAACCTAGTTGAGAACCAATAATCTAGCAAAAGAAATACAACTTTTTTTGTTCAAAGAAGTTTGGAGTTCCTCTGTGGCTCAGCAGGTAAAGGATCCAGTGTTGTTACTGCTGTGGCTCTGGTCGCTGCTGTGGCACAAGTTCGATCCCTGGCCCGGGAACTTCCACATGCCTCCAGTGTGGCCAAGAAAATTAAAAAAAAAATATTTGACCTGGGAGTTTGAGATATATTTTAGATCCTTACAATTTCAGTCTTTATAATTTCAATAATAAATGTCAAATAATTACAGAATCAAAATCGAGGTTTGAGATGTTTATCTGTGTGGGAATGTGAATAAGGTAGTGACAATATTTTCTTGAACTGATAGTTTATTTGTACAGACTAACAAAGATATTTTTTTCTGACATGCATTTAATTATATGGAATGTCTTTTGGTGATATGATAGTATGATTACATTTAGTGATAAATGAATCATCTTCATCAGAAAATTACAAAAAGAAATGAGAAATAAACAATTTAGAAAAATAATAATGGCTTTCATATTTTGTCTTTTATTACTGAAGTTGGAGTGTTGTTACCACTTGACTTGCTCAATAGTTATTCTTAAAATTTTCCAACATTTCTTGTCAAATTTGAGTAATTCCTCTGCATTGTCAGTGGATATATCATAATGTTAATAGTTGTTGATAAGCATTTGAGCTCAGGATTCGTTATCATTAAACAATGTAGTCACATATTTTTAAATAAATTTAGCCAAGAAAATTTGTCCATTTTCCTTATTTGGAGTATTAATTTCTCCAAATTAAAAAATTAAAAGCTCAGGAGTTCCCTCCGTGGCTCAGTGGTTAACAAATCCGACTAGGAACCATGAGGTTGCGGCTTCGATCCCTGGCCTTGCTCCGTGGGTTAAGGATCCAGCGTTGCCGTGAGCTGTGGTGTAGGTTGCAGACGTGGCTCAGATCCCGCATTGCTGTGGCTGTGGCAAAGGCCGGCGGCTACAGCTCCTGTTAGACCCCTAGCCTGGGAACCTCCATATGCCGCGGGTGCGGCTCTAGATAAAAAAGGCAAAAAGACAAAAAAAAAAAAATTAAAAGCTCTGAGTAGAGTCAACCACCTTTGACCTGCATATGCTTTTTCTTTGCTCATTTTACCAGCAAATTGTGCTAAGACAAATATTAAGGACAAAATCTCACTTAAATGCTTATTGCAATCGAATGTTTCTGAAATAATCTCTCCAGGGATGATGTTTTGCCCAGCTGATTCCTAAGTAATGGATCCAAACTATCAATATTTATCAAAGATATGTCTGTTAACAAATATCAAAACCTTTAGAATTTCAGGGTATACCTTCCTCAGTAATATTACTCTGAGAGTCTGTTCAAACAGGAGAAACAGATTGCTTTCCTTCATCTAAAGTGTAACATAAGCAATATTGTTCCCATGCAGTTTCCAGTAATACGATCTGTGCTTCCATTTTGGAGAGAACGTTATGCAAAACATGTTTTGGTTTAAGCCCCAAATCACAAATTCTGGATGAGAATCCTTAGAGAGTTCCAGAAGATGATCAGAAGTATTCTAGTGGATTTTAATAATGTTTATGCCTAAGAAGCATTCACTCCAGATTTGTCAGTCTGCTGGGATTAAACATGAAAGTTTGTATACAACACTTTGGCAAAATTCACAGAATGAGTTCTGCATGCACAAAATAAAATTTTGTACAGTTTAATAATGTTTACTACATCAACTGATCAAACAAGTTTATGTGAAGGTGTGCTACTGGTGTGCTTAACGGGGAGAATTCCCCCATCTCCACCCCAAAAGACTTTTGCCAATGTCTGGAGACATTTTTGCTGTCACAATTGGAAGTGAGCGCTTTACTCCCGGTGTCTAGTGGTGGAGACCAGGGATGCTGCTAAACTTCCTTAAAGGCAAAGGACAGCCCCGCCCCCCCTCCCCATGACAGAGAATTATCTGGCCCCCAAAGTAAAGAATATCAAGGTTAAGAAACTGTGTACTGTAGGTGATTCATTGAAATATTTTATTTATTCTCCAACAATTTCTTGAAATGTTCCTCAGACCTGGGACATTTTGCAACTCTAAAACTGGCATCAGTGTTTCAGCGAGCATGCCAACAGTCATATTCACGTATGTCTCATCACAATACAAAGAAAAGATAATCCCTTAATCGGTCCCTTATCTCATTTTCCAGAGCTGTCTTTTAATTGCAATTCTTTCGTAAAAATTTCTTGCCAAGATACCGGCAGCTTTGATATTTACAGTCGGTTCATATTAATGATCGGAGTAAAGGTTTTACTTTATTCCTGTGACAAATGTTTTTGAATTTCTGGTGCAAATGTGTTTTGATAACTGCTTTGTGTTTTATTGTGCTTTTAAAATCTGAATTTGAGCAATGTGGAAACTGATATAATGGCTGTAGCTAAACTGTGCATTTCGGGGTGTGATGGGCAGTTGTAACTTCTTTTGGCACAGTTTTGTTTTTAATAGGATTACAGTCAATTTGAAAATGACTGTGTGTGTGTGTGTGTGTGTGTGTGTGTGTGTGTGTGTGATATCTGTTGAAGTTCTGGGAGCTAAGATCTGACAACCAACAGATTTTTTAAATGTATTCTTTCATCCATGCAATCATTCATTTTATTGAGAAGTTACTTGTGAGTAGCATTTATCTCACTGTTCTTTATATATAATACTACATTTCTTTAGAAAAGGTATTCATTTTGGAGAATGTTCACTAGTCCCATCTTTTATACTACTTTTTACTTAAAAATAACATTTTGTAACTAAATTTATGCCTAATGGAACGAATATTTAAACAAATTGGAACTCTAGGCCAATTGTTGCATCTGAAAACTCTTAGAAACAGTCACCATTTCTCCTATTGTAATGCTTCCAGTAAATTCTCTTTATAGCACAAGTTGCATTAAATTATCTTTTTATATTGGACGTGTCTTTAATGTCAAAAAAAAAAAGCCACCAAACACATATACAACTGTAGATGTTAAAATGCAGATTTTTGTATTATTATAGCCCATGAGCTATTTCCTTTGGTTTTCTTTTTTTTTCAGTGACAATTTTATTTCAGTGCTGCTGATTATATCATTCATTCAGTGGCCGTTTGCTTAAATGTTAGCAGTTAGGGGAGTTTTAAATGCTTGTTGGGAACAAGGGGATCTCATATATAAATTGGAATTATTCCATAGAGTCTGAATATGTGCGTGCACATGCACACACATCAATCCATCTACAGATATATTAAGAGGGAAAGAGATTTTCTCTGAACTGGGCAAAGCACACATCTTCATTTTCTCCATGAAGGTACAAGTTTTTTCCCTATTCTATCAACTCTGTTCTCCCACCATAAAAGACATTAGCAATAAGTGGCAGGGGGCTGTAATTTATAATCATTTCACTGGTGAGATTCATCATTCTTGGGATTATTTCCTCTCTTGTTGCACATTAACTCCTCGCTCCAGACAGTCTTTGCTTTGACTTCATCTGTATAAATGTGTGTCCCTCTTCAGTGTCTAAATTTTGCCTTCTGAAGAAATAAGCTTTGTTTCTCAAGGATTTGAACAAATGGAATATGAAGTTTCCCCCAACAGCGCAGCGCAAAGTGACTTGTCTTTTTCTCAGTCCTGCAAATGTTTACCCATTAAAATTACCGATTACATTTCCTTGTGTATATATCTTGTCTCCTGCTAATTGGTACCCGCTGAGGTCTGAGGCAGCACAGCCCGTAGTCTTTAACTTGACCCTGAGGAGATACAGGCCTAGCTTTTATTTAGGTTAAGGTTGGCATCTGGGGAACTGTCTTCCCATTGCATGCTGCAAACATGAGCCAACACAGACCCTCCATCAAGCGTTGTCAAACTAACAAGAGGAAGCGGGCCACAGAGCTCTCTCTGAGAAGCTTTGTTCTTTGAGCCACATCTTGAGTATAGCTAACATGGTTGACATCCAGCAAAACCAAAATTTACTTGAAGTAATATGGTTGATTTGGTACTGTGGACAATGATTGTAGACCTAAAAGAAAAAAGAAGTTAGGAGAATAACATCTGCTTTTCCGTGTGATATTTCCCCCAACTGTTTAGAGAATTAGAAATTGCTCTGTCAGGAGCTTGTTTACAAGAGCTTGGCCAATTTCAAAATGAAGCTGCCTTGGAGTCTTCCCTGTTTCATCTCCCTGTTTGGAAAATAAATCTGAATCATTAAGAAGTAAATGCATCAAGTTAAAAAAACCAAAGGCAATGAAAACCAAGTAAAAGCAAGAAATGTACCACAATTTAACTGTTCTCCTGGAGGAAGGAGATACATGGTAATAGCTTTTATATCTTATAATTTTTTATTACATTAAATGGAGAAACTTTGAAAGCACCATAATATCTGTTTTGTATAGTATGTAACACTATGGTTTATATTAACAATTGATGATAATAAAAGTTCAAGTGTGTGAGGGTAACTGTATGTTCACTAAAATATGGATTGGTAATGAGATGGAGATAGAAAGATAAAGACAGAGGATGAAGTGCAGGCAGCACTTTTCAAAGTGTAGGCTCCACACCAGCAGCATTGTGTCACTTGGGAACATATTAGAAACACAGACTCTTAGACCGTGTCAAAGACATGCTGAATCAGAAACTCTGGGGATGGGATAAATGAATCTGTTTTTAACATGCCCTCCAGGGAGTTCTGATGCACGTTCAAGTTTGAGAACCACTAATATGTAGATGGATGGATGGATGGATAAATGAATGGATGGGTATGCAGGGATGGATTTTATATATATATATATATATATATATATATATGCATAGATATAGGCATAAATATAGATATGAATACAAATGTAGATATCAATATAGATATATTGATATATAAGTAAATTAGATATTTGGAATTTCTATCACATTATTTTTTAAAGAGGAGCAAATTATTTATATTTACAGTTATTTATTTAATTATTTGAAGTATAGTTGATTTACGATTTTTGTTTTTCTGGTTTATAGCAAAGCAATTCAGTTATACATACATTCTTTTTCATATATATTCTTTTTCATATTCTTTTCCATTATGGCTTATTGCAAGATATGGAATTTAACTCCTTGTGCTATACAGTAGAACCTTGTTGTTTATCTGTTTTATATAATATTGTTTGTATCTGCTAATCCTAAACTCCTAATTTATCCCTCCCCAACCCCTGCCCTTCCCCTGTGGTAACTATAAGTTTGTTTTCTATGTCTGTGAGTTTCTTTTTGTCTTGTAAAGAGGTTCGTTTGAATCATATTTTAGTTTCCACATATTAGTGGTATCTTATGGCATTTATCTTTCTCTGTATGACTACTTCACTTAGGATGATAATGTCTAGGTCCATGCATGTTGCTGCAAATGGTGTTATTACATTTTTTATAGCAGAGTAATACTCCATTGTATACACGTACCACATCTTCTTTACCCATTCCTCTGCTGATGGACATTTAAGTTGTTTCCGTGTCTTGGATATTGTGAATAGTGCTACTATGAACATTGGAGTGCATGAATCTTTTCCAATTAGATTTTTGTCTGGATATATGCCCAGGATTGCTGGATCACATGGTAACTCTATTTTCAATCTTTCGAGAAACCTCCATAGTGTTTTCTATAGAGGATGCTCTAATTTACATTCCCACCAACAGTGTAGGAGGGTTCCCTTTTCTCCACACCCCCCTCCAGCATTTATTCTTTGTAGACTTTTTGATGATGGCCATTCCAGCTGGTGTGAGATGATACCTCATTGTCATTTGAATTTCTAATTATGTGATTGAGTACAGCCTGTTCTTTTTCTAGTCTTTGGCTCTATGACTTACAAACTGAGAAAATCTGTTTGGGATTCATCGGTTGAATGTTTCTCCGTTAGTTTCACTTCAAGTTTGCCCTGTTATGTCTGTCGCAGTGGTAGTTTCCTTTGCTGCAAAACTGTTTTACTCTTCTCTCCCATTTTCCCTCTTTGGGGCTGCTTTCTGTGATTGGATGTACAAGCTCACGATAACAGAATTCTGAAGCCAGCGATATATCCTAAGCATTGGTCTATTTTTCAGAATTAGTTTGTGTTTTACCCTTATGTTTTTGTTTTTGAGAATGTACAACCTGTTTTCAGCCAGCCATTCATATGAAGCACTGTTTATAATGCAGGTAAATTAGAAACAACTTAAACATCTGATAAAAGGAACTTTTAAAATGCATTATACTAGATTTAAAATAATTTGATACTATCTGGGAAGAAAGATCTCAGTATACAAGAGAAATATTTGGAGACTATTCACTCTGACATAATCAGTGATTGATTCTTGGATTATAGATTATTTAAATATTATTCATTTTGTTTACTTCTGATTTTTGGTTGTAAGCTTGCATTGCTTTTATAATAAGCAATGATATGACACATTAATATATATAAAATTAAATAATAAAAGATAGATTGTAATTTTTTATCTTCTCCTCTTCTCCACTATACTCTAAATTTAATAGTTTACCAATTATGCCAGCTCTATTTGTGCCTCAGTGATCAGATTAAAAATACACTGCAAGATGGTAAAATTAAATGACAGACATGCCCACAGAAATGACAGGAAGTCCACCGTAAATAAATAATTGATTTGCTCCTTAAAACCATGTAGAATTTCTGTTTAGGGAGAAAGGAATATTTAACTGTATGTGGCCATAAGAAAATGTCTCCCATTGCTTTTTACGCAAGATGTATGGTGACTCGTCATGCTCAGGAAGAGTTTTGAAGTGGATAATGGCTCTTTTCCTGATATTTGGAGGCACATGGCTTAATCCTCTTTTGAAAGCCTTCCTTTGAAGATAAACATAGACGTTGGTTTTAGCTTAATTCTCCTTCCCTAAAATCACTTCCTGCTTTGAAATTATACAATTCCACAACAAGTGTGGATAAGCAGCAATTAACAAATAGGAAAATGAGCCATTTTACTTCTGTCCTACATATAAAGCTGAAACCATAGAATCGTGCCCCAAGGTGGCTGTAGGATGCCCTGGAATAAAGCCGTGTACTATGAACTGTGATGGTGGACCCTGAATCACTTTGATGCACCTGGATGATAATAACAGCCACACCCACTGAAACCAGCTGAAATAATTAGGAATTGTTGAGGCTTGAGTCACCCAAACCCCATAGATATGGTGGGTTTCATCTAGTGTCTCTGGATCTTTTTCCTGCAATTCTCTTGACTTTATTTTCTTGTAAGCATCTCTAAACCAGTATTAAGAGAACCTGTGGCAATTTGGGGATAAATCTGACAATGTTTAGGCGACTGGTTCCCAACTTGGGTTAATCTACCTCCAGGAGACATCTGGCAGTGTCAGGAGACTTTTTTTGGGGGGGGTCTTTTTAGGGCTGTACCTGCAGCATGTGGATGTTCCCAGACCAGGGGTCGAATTGGAGCTACAGCTGCAGCCTAGGCCACAGCCACAGCAACACCAGATCCCAGCCACATCTGTGACTTACACCGCAGCTTGCAGCAACACTGGATCCTTAACCCACTGATCGAGGCCAGGGGTCAAACCAGCATCTTCAGAGGGACAACGAGGGGTCCTTAACCTGCTGGACCACAACAGGAACTGCAGGAGACATATTTGGTTGTCACAGCTAAACACATGCTACTGTCATCTAGTAGGTAGAGGCCCAGGTTGTTGCTAAACATCCTCAGTACACAGAGTGGCCCCCACAACAGATGGCGCCAAGTGTCAGTGGTGCTGAGAACGAGAAACCCTAGCATACAACAAGAAAAGGTTTTCGTTTTCCCATGTCTCTTGCTTACAGTCAAGGAAACATTTGCAGAAGCCTCCACACACCCTTACCTCATGTACCTCTGGCTCTAAGGAAGGCTCATGGCTTTAGGTCTGGATTCCAAGATTAATTCTGGGCAGGAAGGGTGATAATAGCAAGATTAGCTCATTCGGCCCCAAATGCATGGGAATACCCACTCCACACACTTTGCACATGAAGAATAAATACATACCCTGTTATGAGCCAGAAAGGGTAGTTCAGGCATCGTTAAGAATATTGTGAACTGCCAGAGAATAAACCATTCTCTCTAGCAATTCAAGTCCTCACAGTGGGCTTTGGGGAAGTTTTTCCACACCTGTTTGTTTTCTTTTCTGGGTCATGTGCATTACTACCTTTCCAGAAAAAGATAAGACTAGAAGTGACTCACTGACAATCCCAAGATTTTCTCAAGGAAAATTATCTTCAATAAGGAGAAATGAGCACTTTAGGGAGGGTTTGTAGAGCCAACTTCTATGCTGAGTCATTTTGAAGCTTTTATTATTAATCACCGTGAGAGATGATTTTAGCTTGGACCCGAGTGGAACAGTGGAAATGATGAGAAAAGGTCAGACTTGAGCATGTTTCGTACATGGGTTTTACTAATGGATTGGCTGTGGAGTACGATATGGAATCAGAGGCGATAGACAGTCAGGGTTTTGGCCTGAGTCACTGAAAGGATAAAATTGCCATCAACCTAGATGGGCAAAACCATAGAGGAGTGGGTTGGGAGAAAGTTGAAGAACTTAGGGGATTCAGGAAAAAGAAAGATCCTGACTGGAGCGAAATTAGGGAGCTACTCGTGCATAGATGTCTTTTAAAGCTACAAGACTTGTTGAAATCACAAGTGGAGTGATTGCAGATGAAACATTAAAGGAGATCCAAAAACAGAACTATGGGAAATTCCAACATTATGTTACACTCAGGGAAGTGAGGAGGAAACAGTGCCGGAAACTGAGAATCAGTGGCTAGAAGGACACCCAGGAGAGAGTGGCGTCTGAAAAGCCAGGAGTAGAAAGTGTTTTAAAGGGGGAGGGCAGTGGGCTGTGCTAGGCAGGTGTGATGCTTCTGGTGAGGAGATGACAGTAAGTCTGTCGGCCAGATACAGTCCTAGGTAATGCATAATTAAGAATTAGTGTACTTGTCATGGTTCCTGTCGTGGCTCAGTGGTTAACGAACCTGACTAGTATCCATGAGGACGCGGGTTCGATCCCTGGCCTTGCTCAGTGGGTTCAGGATCCGGCGTTGCCGTGAGCTGTGGTGTAGGTTGCAGACGCGACTCGAATCGTGCTGCTGTGGCTGTGGTGTAGGCTGGCAGCTACAGATTCAACCGCTAGCCTGGGAACTTCCTTATGCTGGGGCTATGGCCCTAAAAAGACAAACAAAAAAAAAATAGTATACTTGTCAATAGTGGCCACTTGGATTCTTCAAAGAGCTCGGATTTGGATACGTTATAGAGTTTTCTGCAGATGGGTCAAGTAAGATGAATACTGAGGATTGATCAGAGGATTTAGCAGTGTCAAGGTCACTGGTAACTTCAGTAAGAGCAGTGTTGTTGGATGGTGGAGGCAAAAGCCTGACTGAAGTGGGTTCAAGAAGGACGGGGAGGAGAGGAAATGGAAGGCAGAGTCTATGAACACTTCTTTGAAGGATTTTTTTTTTCTCTAAAGAGGAAAGAAATGAAGTGGTGGCTGAAAAGCTAAGTGTGATCAAGAATTTCTGTGTGGTGGGAGTTAGAACAGTACGTTTTAATGCTTACTTTTACTTTAAATGGAGTATCTGCAAAAGGATAGAACCTAGTGCACAAAACATACAAGCAAGATATACTAATAAATGGGATATTTAATGTGTAATAACAGGGTAAAGGGAGCCCTGAAGAGGGCAAATGACAACAGCAAAGAATTTGAAAAGTATGGACTGAGCAGTTCCGAGCTGGAGTGCAGGGACTGCTGGGAAGAAGGGCAAGAGAAGGATTTGGGAGTTCCCTGGTGGCTCAGTGGGTTAAGGGCCCAGCATTGTCAGTGATGTGGCACGGATTCAACCCCTGGCCCAGGAATTTCCGCATGCCCTGGGCACAGCCCAGAAAAAGAGAGAGAGAGAGAGAGAGAGAGAGAGAGGGAGAGAGAGAGAGGAGGATCTGGAGGAATGGATTGGGGTCATGTCAAGGAAAGCCTGGGATCTTGTGCTGCAAGATCTCAGTTGACTGAAGAACAGTGGAAGGATTTTGATCGGGGAAGGACATGTGAAGAGTGGAATGTCAAAGCAGACAGGGAGAAAAGCATCCCCAGCATCTGTTAAACACTAGTGCTGAAGGCCCCGGAGGTGTCAAGGAAGAGAAATCCCATGGGTGAGATGGAGACAAAGCAAGCTCTGGGGAGGTCCCCACCAAAGCCTCCCTTTGCTTTTTGAACAAAGGTTTTGTTTATTACTGCATTTCTTTACTTCGAAAACAGGACTGGATGTCTTCTTGTTTTATTCTTGTTTTTAATTTCAGTTCTTCTGCCATATTCTGGAATTTAGGTATTTTTCCCTAAAAGATAAAAAATGGCTTCCTTTGTCACTTGAGAAAGCCAGGAAACCTCTTCCTGCTTTCAATGTGAATTTTCTTAACATTATCCACTTATAGCCTAAAACATAGTCAAGTTCTGGGCTAAGGCACTTAGCCTCTGCTGGCCAAATCTGGCCAAATGGTCCATCCTTCCCCTCCAACGTGAGACATGCCTGTCCCTTTCATCGCATGTGTACGTGGAGGCTAGCAAAAGATATGTCACAAAGATGACTGATTTTACTAAAAAGATTATTGATAATCTACATTTTTGGACATTTAGTGAGCTTCACATCAGTCAGTAGTGTATGTTTTTCCTTTATGTGAAACATTATCTTGGATTCTTAGAATTAAACCATTCATTAATTAATGTATTTATTTAATTGGAGTATAGATGACTTACAAAGTTGTGTTAGTTTCAGGTATACAATGAAATAAATCAGTTATACATATACATATGTCCATTCCTTTTTGGCTTCTTTTCCAATGTAGGTTATTACACAGCACTGAGTAGATTTCCCTGTGCTAGCCAGTAGGTCTTTGTTATCCATCTATTTTATATGTAGTAGTCTGTATATGTCAATCCAAACCCCCTAATTTATCCCTCCCTCCCACCCACATTTCCCCTTTGGTAACCACAAGTTTGGTTTCGAAATCTTTGAGTCTGTTTCTGTTTTATAAGTTCTTTTGTATCATGTTTATTAGACTCCACATATTAGGGATCTCATGATATTTGTCTTTCGCTGACTCACTGGGACTCCACTTTTGATCAAGTAGCCGCAGGTGATTCCAGTCACACGTGGATGCCTGAAGGCCTGTGTGGATGTTTCCAATCGCCAAAGCATTCTTGTGTTCATCCAGTCACATATCAGATTTTCTCAGCACCCACTATGTACAAGGCAATACGCTAGATGGTAGAAATACAGTGGTAAACAATCTTATCGTTGTGAAGCCTCCAGACCAACAGGAGAGATAGTCGGTAGACAAATGGACAAGCATATGAAAGCAATTACAAGCTGAGATAAGTGCTGAGAAGAAAACCAACGGAATGTTGAGATCAAGAAGCCAGGGAACATTGATTTCAGATTGGGAAGGTTGGGGAAGGATTTACTGAGGGAATGGAATTAAAGAATAAACAAGGAGGAGCCAGCCCTGTGAAAATTCCTGGGAAGAACAGTTCAGGCAATAGGAACAGCACAGTCCGACACCCCCCCCCCCGCCCCCAGCAAATGCAGCACCCAGCTTCTTGTTTATGAGTGTCAGGAGAACAGGAGGAAAGAGAAACGTGAGGGGGAGGCTAAGGAAGTCGGCCCAGATCCTTTCGCACAGGGAGGTCCTGTGCAAGTCAGTTTTATTCTAAGTGAAGCGAATTGAGAGTCTTTGCTAGCTTGTTACTTGTTAAAGCTTGGGTATGGCATGGTATTTTATGTATCAGTTGAACACTCAGCTCTGGACTCAGACGGCTTGAGTGTGAATTCTGGCTTTGCCTCTTAAAAACAGAGTGATCTTGGACATATCCCAGCCCTTCTTTGCTCAATCTTTTACCTGTAAAATGGAAGTAATAAGAACATCGGCTTCATAAGGATGGTGAACTTATTTAATAAATGCCCGATAAGCATTATATATGTTTTGGTAATAAAGATTTGTGTTTAATGAGATCATTCTAGTTTCCCTTTTGGACAATTAATTGGGCAAGCGCAAGAGTGGCCATGGTTAGGTTGGTTAGAAGGCTGTTGAATTTGTTCAGGAGAAATATTATGGAGCTGGAGGTGGGATGATGAAAGCAGAGTTGGACAACAGGGGTTGGATTCCTGAATTTTTTTTTTGGAGGGGGAGGCAGAGTTGACAGAACTTGGGAATGGCTTAAATGGGGGACGTGAAATGAAGAAAAGAATTAAGAAAAACCATTGGTTTCTGGCTCAACTAATTGGGCACATGAAAATCACCATGATCTTCATCATCATCATTCATCATCAATATCATCATCATCATTAATCTTTACTTAGCAGATCTGCATGCCAGGCACTGAGATAAATGTTTTATAAACACCTCTTAAGATGTAGGAGGCTTAGGTACAAAGACATTTGCCAGAAAGGAAGGTCAAGTGCTCAGCTTTGGGTAAATGAAGCTTGAGATGACCCTGAGATACCAGACAGAAGGGTCAAGAAGGCAGTTGGATAGCTGACTCTATAAAACTCAGAGATGACTGGTTTAGAGATAATGTTCACGAGTCATGAACTTTGCAATGGAATTCACCACAGTGTTCTTTTATATAATAATTTGGGCTGTTACAATATGTTTTATTTCTTTTGGCTTCCTAACAACCTTCTTGTCATTGACTTTTTAGTCAGTTCTCCATAGTGTAAAATGAAGTATTGCATTAACATTTCTGATTCTGCAATAGAACCCTGCTGAGCTCAACTTGCCTGGGCTGAAGTTCATGTTCGTGAAACATTTCCTAGTTAAAACTCAAAGAAACTTTGGTTCAGGTTATGGGCTGAAATCAAGAGAATCATATTAATTCATATGAATATATAAAATTATGTATTTACAGTGTTTAAATTGACATTTAAATTGACATTTGAACAGTTTTTCCAGTCCCACACAGTTAGTGGCATAAGGTCTTGAGAAAGCATGAAACATTTTTTTATCAGCCTCATATTTCGTCAAGCTTGCCAAACACAGTTCGTTTTCCATAGAAATTCACAAACCTGAGCAGTGGCCAAATTTTCAGAGTCGCTGAATATAAGCCAGTGAATAAAATTGTTAAACCCTTTGATTCCCCCCACTTTTTTCCCTTAAAAAGTAACATAGCGTGTGCCTCTGAGTTTTATTATTTGACATCTATTACCCACAGCATTCAAGTGTGTTTGAGAAGAAGGCTGTATGAACATTCCAGCACAGAATGAACACAGGCGGGGTCTTGGGGAAAAATTCATTTGCAGCCTCGCTTACCCTCAGATGGGAAAGCCTACTCCTTCAGAGTTCCACCGACATCCTTCAGAGGACAATGGTACCAACTTTTAAAAATGAATAATTTAAAGGTCTTTTAAAGGCTGAGGAGTTCCCTGGTGGCTCAGCAGGTTAAGGATCTGGTGTTGTCACTGCTATGGCTCTGGTTACTGCTGTGGCTCGGTACCTGGCCTGGGAACTTTTGCATGCCACAGGTGCGGCCAAAAGAAAAAGGGGGGGTTGAAAGTTAAAAAAAAAAATCTGGAATAGACAGAAGTTACATGTTGATTTAAAATGTGATAAATTCCAGACACTATGCATAGTGGCTATTTGGGGGCCACTAGTGAACCTTTCTCTTAGGATTTTAGTGCTAATATCAGGATGTGCTGATTCAAACAAAATCTTGAGCATGGGGAGGGATGGGACTACTCATCATTGAGAAAATAATGGGAGTTCCTGCTGTGGCGCAGTAGGTTAAGAATCCGACTGCTGTGGCTTGGGTTCCCGCAGAGGTGTGGGTTCAATACCTGGCCCGGTGCAGTGGGTTGAAGTGTCCGTCGTTGCCGTAGCTGCAGCTCAGATTCAGTCCATGACCCAGGAACTTGCATGTGCTGTGAGTGTGGCCATAAAAAAACAAAAACAGAAGAAAATAATGTTCTTGGGCATTGGCACATTTTGCCCAAGAATAGTTTGAGAAGATAAATGTTATGGAAACAAACAACAGTAATAATGAGTATCGATAATTAAAATGTGTTAGTAATTCTAGGGAAGTTCTTCTCATGAATGTTGAAATTATATAAGGATGTTGGGTTTCTTTAACCCAGTGACCACTGTGGTTTTCTCTTCATGAAATTGCTTGCTTCGTTGGCATCACCTGCTCATTTGAGTTTTCCCTATCATTGTAAAAATGCACAATAGCCCCTTCTTTTGTAAATACTCAAAAGTAGCTCCTTTCCAAACTTCAAAAAAAAAAATGGTGAAAGGTAACAATTAACTACTGAATCTCAGCTATGAGAAAGTCACTGAGCTGTGAGGGGCCACCGTGCTTAAGTCACATGTCATCTATTTGGAGGGGGTGACTCCATGGACACCAGAACAACTGTAAGTTTGAAAGGACTCTCACAAATGGGAACCGTGGGCGTGCTTTGAAGGGAGTCACCAGCCGGAAGGTGAAGGAGTCAGGGCGGAGAGGGGCTAAACCACGAAGCTGAAGCAGAATCCTTGTCGATAGTGAAGCTGAGAAGGGTTCTGATTTGCCAGGGGCCAGTAGTCGCAGCCCATGCTTGAGGGAAGCCCTCTCTCACCATGGCCCCTGCCAAGCCACATACAGGAGTCACAGGAGGACTGGTGCCCTCAGAAGAGCCCAGTGTAATTGGGGAAGGGTTGTGGCAAGGCAATAAGAGCTATTATTTACATTTTTAATGTAGCAGCTTTATTGAGATATAATTCACATACCATGCAATTCACTCATGGAAAGTATATAATTTCACGGTATAGTCAGAGTTGTGCAACCATCGCCACAATCAATCTTAGCAGTTTCATCACCCCCAGGAGAAACCCTGTGCCTCTTAGTCATTACTGCCCCCAATCCTCCATCTGCCTCAGCCCCTGGCAACCAGTAATCTTTTGCCACTTTATGGATGTGTCTGTTCTGGACTTTTCATACAAATGGAACCGTACAATACTTAGTCTTTTGTGTCTGGCTTCTTCCACACAGCACAATGTTTTCAAGCTTCATCCATGTTTTAGCCTTTACCAGTTCTTTGTTCCTTTCCATGGCTGAATAATCCCATTATATGGATATGTCCCATTTTGTTTATTCATTCAGTCATTGGTAGACATTTGGGTTGTTTCTACTTTGGGGCTATTATGAATGATGCTGCTGTGAACAATTTTGTGTGGACACGTCTTTTCATTCCCCATGGGTTTATAACGAGGAGTGGAATTATTTGGTCACATGGTAACTCTACATTTAACCTTTTGAGAAACTGAAAACTGTTTTCCAAAGCATTTTTCATTCTGACCAGCATTGCATGAGAGTTCCAATTTCTCCACCTCCTCGCCAGCCTTTCTTTTTATCCATCCCAGTGGGTGTAGTGTAGTGTCTCATGGTGGTTTTGGTTTGTATTTCCCCGATGGCTAATGAGGTCAAGCATCTTTTCATGTGCTCCTTGGTCCTTTGTCTATTTTCTTCCTAGAAATGTCTATTCGCAGCCTTTGCCCATTTAAAAGTTGGGTTATTTGGGGCCTTTCATTATTGAGTTGTAAAATTTCTTTATAGGGTCTGGATACAAGCCCCTTATCAGATATATGAGTTAGTGTTTCATTTCAATGTTGTGTTCCCTCCAGCATTCACATCGCATCTCCACCGTTTACTGTAAACTGCAATACATCCGTATCACCCTGTACCTCAGTTTTGTAACTTTCAGAATATTCCCCCTAGTAAATTCTCGGTGCCTCTCCGCCTCGTGTGCCAAAGGAGGCCTTTCAGAGCTGAGAGTTCCCCAGGGTGTCTGACTCAGAGGATCACAGTGACCCCAGGCCTTCTCCCTCCCAGGGCCTCTAGCTGCGCATTCCAGCCGGGGAGCCTGCCTGCTCGGCTCCTCCAGCTCTGTGCGCGGTATCCCTGGCTGCGGGCTCCTCTCCGTTCCCACGCTGGACAGGGGATCTGCGTGGGGAGGATGGGAGGTCACTTTTGCCTGGAGCTGCTGCTACTGCTGAGGTGTAAGGACCCTGGAGAGGTAAGCGGAGACAGTGTGTACATTTCAGGCTCTGTGTCTTGTGCCTCCTGCTTGCAGCAAAGCAGGACCCAAGCCATTAAGATGCAGGCGACTTCATGGGTTAGTGATCCCGGAGCTGCAGCGGGGGAAGGTAGACACAAGCGGCGAAGAGTGAGAGAAGCAAGAGCTTCGGAGCGATTCACTCTGTTTGTCTCAGCGCCCGGGTCTCTTTCACCTTCAAAGTTCAGATGGTTCAAGTGACGCGTAAGATGGCTCTGTCTGTTGCTTTAGGAGAAGGTTCAGAGCCTTTGAGCCAGGCTGACTGGAACGCTGCGTATCATTGCCAAGATACTCAGATTTTTATTGAAAGCTTAAAGCTAGTCTCAGGAAGGACCTGCCATTTCTTCTGCACTTTACCTTTTGGCTATTTTCTCAGTATTTAAAAATTTATACAATTTGACTTTAGTAATGCACATTGGCTTCTACTGGTACCGTTGCATAGGTCTTAGTGGGCTTCTAAAGCGATGTTTTTCTGAGACAGATAAAGGAGCTGGGAATAGGAGTGGATCAGGTTATGGCGAGGTCGCCTGGCTACTCCAAGACAGAACTTAGACTAAGCATCGTTGCTTTTGAGCGTCTCTTTGGATCTTGATCACTGGGTACCACGTAACGACAAATATCTGGGACATGGATAAATGGTGCCCTTCCCCTCAGTTTGATGGAGGATGAAGATTCTGTGACGTCTACAAGCGGTATACCGATGTCAATCCACAAAATGTTGTCCAGCTCTTCCAGGCAGCAAAGACAGATGATTCAGAAAATCAGAAAGCTTTGTTTTTGCTGCTTGCAACCTCTGGTATAAACCTTTTTTTAAAAAAAACATTAATTTTTTTAAGCTAGTCAACCTAATTTTTTGTGATTCCAGGGTTTTTTTTAATGATTTCATAGAAAGAGCTCAAATTTCACCATTTTCTTAGTATTAATTTAGAATATTACCAAAGTATTCACAGAGCTTAGATCCTTACTGATAGTTACCAGTTAAGTTTTCTTTGGATCCTTCCTAAAGGAACAGGCAGCATCCGATTAAACGTTAACTTATTCAGTGAATTTTTTTAATCACCAGGAAGGTGAAATCAGAAGCTTTCGTGCAGATTGGCAATCCATTACCTTAAACTGTGTGGCCGTTCTCCTTCAGTTCATTTGCAGATGCCTTCCTCTATCTTGTGCGTGTGCCACGATCCATGTAAAGCAATTCCAATACATATATATATATATTAATTCTTTATTTTGTTAGAAAGCCAAGTTACTCCTGGAGAAAACCTATAGCGCTTAATCACCGGCATTGACAGTCTGCTGACTGGCTCCATTCTGAAGGAGGCTAAAGGCTTAATATTGCGATTCTGATCATTTACAGTAAATAAAATAAATCAGCTCAGGTTGTCGTGATGGCAGGTTTCTAGATACCTAGCACTGTTCATCAGAAACATCTGTTTTCTACCTGTGGGGAAATAAGCCACAAAGGCAGCAAGTCCCCTTTTGTTTTCTAACTCTCTTGGTAAAGCTTGCTGATAGGAACGGCACACTTCAGCAATGCTCAGTAAGTACTTTAAAAAAAAAAAAAAAGATCTATAGCTGGCTTTTAAAAAAAGATCTTGAAGTTACTCACTTGTGCCTATTTTTGGATGAAGAAATAATTATTTGTGGGAACCAGGTTGAGCCCGAGTTCCTCATCACAGGGTGAAAATTGGTTTCTGAAAATCTTCTGAGCCTGAATTTGTGACCGCAGGCAGCTCGGCAAAGTCACAAACATCAGGATCCCACGGAAGAAGCCAGTTTGGACAACCACCTAGATAGCTGGCATCTGTGGAAGCTTCAGTGGGAGCTATTGAGCTTTTTGAACCTTTTCCGTGTTTTTGTTTTACTTTTTTTTTTAAGGGCGGCCCCTGTGGCATATGGAAGTTCCCAGGCTATGTGTCGAATCGGAGCTGTAGCCGCAGGCCTACGCCACAGCCACAGCAACGCCAGATCCGAGCCACATCTGTGACCTACACCACAGCTCATGGCAACGCCGGATCCTTTACCCACTGAGTGAGGGCAGGGATTGAACCCGTGCCCTCATGGATACTAGTCGGATTAGTTTCCACTGAGCCACAATGGGAATTCCCTTTTCATGTATTTTAATCTGGACCTCATATGACAGGTGGAGAACTATGCCAGCAAATAGTTCTGATTCAATGTCATGCTAAAAATATATCAACAGCCTTCCTAGTCTGATCATTCACAGTGAACTTCAGAATATCACCTAAAAAGGCCTCTCCAGGTGAGAATGTCTCTAGTGGGCTACCTGGGAAGGAAGATAAATGCAGGGCCAAGGCCTGGACTTTCTAATAATATAACCATTAGTTCCCACTGTAGCTCTCTCTGAGCAAATCAGTGGAAAACAGCACTGAGCTGTTCCCATGAGGAATGGAAGTGTGTTCATTTGTTTTCAATCCACCTTTTGGAACCAAGGAAGGAGTGGGGGCTATTGATGCTCAGGTTCACACACGCAGCTGGGATGGATGGGTTTCTCTGGGTTGCCATGGCAACACTGCGCTAGTGTGGTGATACTTGCCCATATTTGCAGAAATTTCCTCCCCATCTGTGACAGTTGACCACAACTGCAGAGGAGAGGAGTTATTGGGTTAGGAGCTCTTTAGCTTTCTTTATAGTTAGATCCTTATCATATCCTTGGGAGATCAAATGGACCAGAAAAATTAAGTGACAAAAGGAGATGACCTTTATGACTCTGACCAAGTTGAACGTATATTTGCTGTGGGAAATAGTTACAGGTTGTTTTAGTTAGGATCCTAGAGGCAGATGACAAATTAGTTTACCTTTAAAATGGCACTCACCAGACATGGGACAGAGTCTGTGTCTTTTAAGAAATGCCTCATTTCTTTTTAAAGTTTAAAGTTTAGACGACTCCTCACCTGTAACCTGGGGACAGAGGCAACTTTTCCTCTCTAGGATTGTACAAATTAAATGAGATGATACATGTCATGTGCTTAGAACAGTGCCTGGAATATAACGAGCCCAGTAATGGTTCAGTATTACTGTTACCTTTACTTTTATAGGACAGTGTTGTGGCTTTTTAATGCTAATGATGTTTCCTTGAGCAGATATTAAGCACACTGACCAGTCTCCAGGTATATTTCCAAGTCTTCTTCCTCAAGGAGTTTACCAGCTAGTGGGGAGACCAAAATAGAAACAAGCAGTTGCTTGAAATAGAGGCATGCCCAACATATCCTGGGAAATTTTAAGGCCTGAACACTCCAGCCCATGTGGGCCACCACGCAAAGGTCTATAGGAGATGTGCACAAGGAGATATGAACAATAAGGAGATATGAAGCTGCAACTCATTTATGGCTGTTCTCCTGAAAGGTGGTATATGGGGCCAGGGGAAAGAAGTTAATCTCACTTGGAAGTGTCTACGTTTTGGCATTTGGATAGGTAGGCTGTTCTGTGTCCTTGGGTCCATCAGCGTGGTAGGTTGCCCAAGGCCTGTGTTCATTCAAAGTAGGTCTCCTTTACCTGTAGCACACTGCTTTCTATTCTCCGTGCTGTCAAAGTTCGTTCTTTTTTTTTTTTTTGGTAATAATTGCATAATAAAACCTTTATTATATTTGTCAAATATTTTCAGAGTGATGGTTCTGAAAAATTGTGAAAACTGAGGCATCTTCAACCCCTGCCCACTCTGGAGACACCACTACCTATTTCTTGACATTCTGCCAAATTCAAGAAAACTCCCAAACAGAACTCTTCCCAGAGAAACTATATGAGCTCTAATTCAGTAATTATTCTAATGGCTGAAGGTCTGGTTATTTTTCTCCTCTTTATTACTCAGTTAAGACAGCCACTTTTAAGTAACTCCAAAGAAGCAAGTAACTAGTCTAATTTCTGCAGAATGGCTTTGATTTAGTGGCATCAGCTGACTTAATCCTGGAGGGGCCATCTCTTCATCTTGCAGATTTTCTTTAGCAGCCTGGTCACTCACCGAGCTCTTTAGATTTTTCTGATGCAGTTGGCACAGCAAGTGAAAAGCCCTTTGCATGAGTTCCTATATCATGTTTCCTAAATTTAAGATGTGAGGTTTTGTTTTTTCTTTCTCAGTGATGTTTTTGTTCTTTCACAGATTTCTACATTTGTTCAAAGTCTCATTCCTTCTGTACGTTAAGTTCTGAACACAGTATGATTTCTTTTTTAAAAAATTGTTAAAGTATAGTTAATTTACGATGTTATGTCAATTTCTGCTGTACAGCAAAATGACTTAGTCGTACATATGTATACATTCTCTTTTTTATATTATTTTCCATCATGGTCTATCCGAAGAGATTGGATAGAGTTCCCTGTGCTGTACAGCAGGACCTCATTGCTTATCCATGCTAAATGTTATAGTTTGCATCTATTAACCCCAAACTCCCCGTCCATCCCACTTCCTCTCCCCCTCCCCCAGCCCCCCCGGCAACCACAAGTCTGTTCTCCATGTCTGAACGCACAGTATAATTTGAATGTCAGCATTGCTTTCCATTGTGTTCTCAACTAGAGCAGTGTTGACGTTCAAGGCTGGATCATTCTTTGCCATGGGGTCTGCCCTGTGCATTGTTGGATGATTAACAGCATCCCTGGTCCCTCCCAACTAGATACCAATAGTACCACTTCAACCCCCATCTGCACACCCGCATCGTGACACCAGACATAGCCACATGTGCCCTAGAAGGCACAGCTGCCTGACTGAGACCCACCGCTCTAGAGAAAACAGTTTGGTAAAGAAATCCCTGAAGTGGAATTAGCTGTGTGACCAATGCCAGAGCGACAAGGGAAGGTTCGGTGTTGGAAGGCACCATACATGGGGCCCAGGCCTTACAAAGAGGGTGAAGGGAAGATATTCAGAGGGAGGAGAGCCGGTGCTCTGGCCTCCAATATGCCTTGTGCAACCCAGGCCACCGTCCTGATGGATTTACTCTCCTCTTCCCTTTAGGCTGGCCTTGGGGATAGTGAAGAACAGCCTCTAGGGACGTCACATAGGAGAAGACAGGGATCCTTCAGAGTATCAGTCATTAAGGGCGGTGTTCAGGTGGCTCTATATCACAGATGGCACATTCATAAATGAGAGATGTGTTCAACTTTGGAGGCTTTGGCATAGAAAACTTTCATGTTGGGAGTTCCTGTTGTGTTTTAGTGGGTTAAGAACCCGACTGGTGTCCAAGAGGATGCAGGTTTGATCCCTGGCCTCGCTCATTGAGTTAAGGATCTGGTGTTGCCACAGGCTGTGGCGTAGGTCACAGATATGGCTCGGATATCTGTTGTTGCTGTGGCTGTGGTTTAGGCCAGCAGCTGCAGCTCTGATTTGACCCCTAGCCTAGAAACTTCCATACGCTATGGGTGTGGCCCTTAAAAGAAAAGGAAAAAAGAAAAAGAAAAATTTCCTGTTATTCCCAAATTCTGTGTCACCCCTGCTTCCAGCTGTCTAGTGTTCACTTTGTGGGTCTGCAGAGCCAGGAGAAGGCTCCTTTTCTGAATATAAGAATGGTAGGATTGGATTAAGATGGCGGAATAGAAGGACTGGAGCTCAACTTCTCTCCCGAAAAACAGCAAAAATAGAGCCAAATGCCGAGCAACCTTCAACCAAATGGACTGTAAACTTCCAAAAAAGATACTCTGCTCCAGAAGACACAGCGGAGACCACATCAAGAGGTAGGAGGGGCGATTACGCGATAGAAGCAACCCCATACCTCCCGGGTGGGAAGCCCCACTGACTGGAAAGTAACTGCATCACAGAGACTCAGCTACAGGACTGAGAGTTCTGAGCCTCACGTCAAAACCCCACGCCTGGGGATCGGGCACAGGGAGAAAGAGCCCGGGGAGCATCTGGCATTGAAGGCCGGAGGGGCTTGTGTTCAGGAGCTCCACAGGACTGGGGGAAACAGAGACCCCACTCTTGAAAGGCACACACAGACTTTCAGGTGCACTGGGTCCCAGGGCAAAGCAGTCTCCAGAGGAATCTGGGTGGAACCTGACTGCAATTCCTGGAGGATCTCCTGGGAAAACAGGGGTGACTGTGCCTTGTTGTGGGGGAAGGGCATTGGAGGTGAAGCTTTCGGGGGCATTCAGCAGCCTGCATTTCTCTGGAGGTGGCCATTTCGGGGGAAAAATCTGGTTCCTCAAGCCCCAGGCCAAACAACAATTCGGGTGGGATCTCAGCCCCACCCATCACTAAACAAGCTGCCTAAAGACCCCTCAGGCACACAGCCAGCCTCTAATCTCATCCAGAGACAAAGCCCCATCCATCAGAGGGAGAGGAATCAACCCCACCTACCAGTGAGCAGGTATCACTCCCTCCCATCAGGAAGCCTACAGCAAGCCCCCTCCATACCAACTTTAGCCACA
>PVHT020000195.1:8613220-8651161 GCA_004024745.2 Catagonus wagneri
GGAAACTAAAAGACACAATGAACCTTCTTACAGAACAGACAATGACTCACAGACTTTGGAAAACCTTGGTTTTTCAAATAAGACAATCTGGGGGGGTGGGGGGATGCACTGGGGGTTTGGGATACAAAATCTGTAAAATTGACTTGTGATGATTTATGCACACCATAATTGAAATAAAATCCATTAAAATAAAAAAAAAAAACAAAGAACAGGAACAGGGATATAAATTTAAAAAAAAAAGTGGTAATTGGCTGTATAGCACAGGGAACTCTATCTAGTCACTTGTGATGGAACAGGATGGAGGATATGAGAAAAAGAATATATGAATATATACATGTGTATGACTGGGTCACTTTGCTGTACAGTAGAAATTGACAGAACACTGTAAATCAAACTATAATGGAAAAAATAAAAATCATGAGATTAAAAAAAAAAAAAAAAAAGAATGGTAGCCGACAGTGATTGTGCTTGGAACTCACTGATAGGAAAAGCCTCAGAGATGGATGTTAGTATGATTTATAGATGAAGAAATTGAGGCACAGAGATGATAAGGAAATTGTCCAAGTTTTCACAGCAGACAGGCAAAGGTCGACTGTGATCGCAGACAGCCTGGTTGCTGAGCCCGCATACCCCACTACCCAACGGAAGCCATCTTTGCCCTCGTGTGGACATGTCACTGACCCCAGAGCCCCCACATTCCACAGACAAATTCAGAGTATGGAAAATTCTTTGGAGAGGAAAACAAGATTTGGCTGTTCTGAGGAAGATATTGAAATAACATTGTCGTAAATTTTTTGATTAATAAAAAGAAAATAAATACTGGACCCTGGGCTATTTTTGTTGACCATAGGGCATGTTATTTGCAAAAGGGCTTCACTGATCTTGAGGTGGTTTTTTTTTGGATGGATTATTCATATGTGATTTGTTGAGGCAGATGTTTTGGGGCCCAAATGACCATTTCTTTCCTCTCACCTCAATCTCTTGTCTTCTTGCCACTCCCAGTCCTATCTCATTCCTTGAGTATCATTTATCTTCTAGCAGAGTCAGGTGTTTCACAGGAAGCCAGGATGAGTTCTTCCCAGCAGGGAAACGTTTTTGAATAACTAAATATCAGCCAATGACCCCTGCCAATAAGGCTCTAAGCCAAATGGGGGCAAAAGGAATTATAAACCAAGTCACAAAATAATAAGTAAAAGCTCCAATTAACAAGAATTTCACATCAAACATATAGGCTGATGACTATCTTGTTAAAGCAATGAGGAGCACAACTAGAGGCCACTGTGTTCTGGAAACATGGGGAATTGGTTGAAATCATTTTTCTCTTGTGATTCCCATTTAAGCTAGTCACAATTGGCTGTCTTTTGTTAAAAAGCAATACAATTCTTTGTTCTTTTATATCCTTTTTAAAGTCTTGGCCTTAAACACAGTATTTTCAACAATTATTTACTACTAAGGAGCACTCTTCAGATTTAGGGGAAAAGTCAAAGATTTTGTGTTGAGTTGGGAGAGGAAGTGGTCAGCTTGACATTGCTTATAAATAAAATGAGCAACTTGACCTTTTTAATCTTGATAGAATTTTATATTGAAAGAACTGTAATGTGCCTTGGTGAATATAACTAATAGCCATTTAGTCTCTAATGATTAGAATAGAGAGAAGTTTTTTTTTTTTAATTTCAACTTGTTCAAATGGTATACGTATCCATGGGTAAACTCAGTGGGCGTGTGTGTGTGTGTGTGTACGCAGCCAGTTGTCCTATGTTGTGCTGTTGGTTGAACCACAAAAAAGAAAAGAATGTAAATATTTTCTAACGGTTACAGGCAGTCAACCACTCTCAGGGATAGACAAAAGTATGTTATTTTTTTCTTACTTTTATCTTTCCATCAGCTTACACTTTGGCCTATTTCCAGTGAAGCCCTATGTCAAGGGCAGCCCCATTGTGAATGTGGCTGGTAGAGGTCTGAAAATGAATGCCCATTTCTTTGGCACTAAAATAGTTTATCTTATAAGCAGAAAAATTAATTTAGTGGTTTGTCTATTCTTCCTTTCTTTCTGTCTTTTAGGGCCGCACCGCAGAGTATGAAGGTTCCCAAGCTAGGGGTGGAATTGTAGCTACAGCTGCAGGTCTACACCATAGCCACAGCAGTGCAGGATCCGAGCCTCATCTGCAACCTACGCCATAGCTCACGGCAACGCCGGATCCTTAACCCACTGAGTGAGGGCAGAGGTCAAACCTGTGTCCTCATGGATACAAGTCAGATTCATTTCTGATGAGCCACGGCAGGTTTGTCTATTTTAAAAGAAAATGTGAGGGGAGTTCCCTTGGGGCACAGTGGGTTAAGAATCTGGCATTGTCACTGCAGTGGCTCAGGTTGCTGCTGTGGTGCGGGTTTGATCACTAGCCCAGGAACATCCACATGCCAGGGGCATGGCCAAAAACAAAACAAAACAGAAAGAAAACTAGAGGGGAAACCATTTGGTGTGTGTGATTTGACCTGATGAAAATAAAGGCACTTCGACATTCTTAGAAAATTTCCATACAAGATCATGATTCCTAGAATGCTTGGAAAATGAATTATAATGGATAGTTGAGATTTTCACTTTTAACCAACAAATCTATTGTGTTTCAGCCTTGTTTCATCTTTAGTTTGAAATCTTAGAATTCATAGGAGTAGTTTTTCTTCCTCCGAAAGTAGTGCATAGAGCAGCACTGTCTAATAAAACTCATGGTGGTGATAGAGATGTTCCGTATTTGTGTTGTCCAGTATGCTAGCCACTAGCCCCGTGTGGCTTTTGAGCATTTAAAATGGGTCTAGTGTGACTGATAGGCTGAATTTTAAATTTTAATTCATTTTAATTTTTAAAAATTTGAGTAGACACATGAGGATGCATACTGAACTATGCAAGTATAGAGCCTAATTACCAGTCAGTGCATATCTCTGATTTCAAATATTCCGTTCTATTATTACTGTATATATCTAAATTTTGAGTTGGAAAATGGGACAACTATTACTGTCTCTAACAAAGTGAAGATTACTTCCAGGTAATCCTTTGATTCCCATCCTCAATGCATGCTATCAAGAGAGGTAGTTATGAAAATATAGCCTAGAAATTAGCTTGTTAGATTGCATTTTTCCTTTGCCCTACCTAATAAGTGTACTGTGAGCACCTTCTCGTTATTTCGAGTTGTTATTGACTGAGGTTGAGCTCTTCAGATGACTTAGACCCAACGTAATTAAACATAGCAGAGAAAAAAAGTATATTATAGCTAGTTGAAGCTCAAAAGTAAAATTAGATAATTGATGAGTTTTAAGTCAGCAATAGTCCAGGCATTATTTTAATCACAAGAGAATGCATTTCATGTGAAAAGTCACCACAAGCCTCCAGCTCTTTAAGGGTTTAGGGCTTAGATGTTATATTTTTCCTTTGACCTGCCTACTCTTTGATTCCAGTTAACCCTCAACAGAATTTCAGCAGGAGCTGCCTTGAAGGTTATTTCTGCCTTATTTTGTGTTTCCAATTCTTCTTCCTTAACTTTATAATGCTCATATGTTCTTTGTTGTTTGATTGTATTATTCCTGTTTGTTCCTGCTAAAGCCTTCACTCTTTTTTGGTCAAAATAGTTCTCTCAAAAAGCAAATACATTTCTACTTGGAATTTATCTGAAGGGATGCAAAACTCACATCAAAGGCAACCAAAGGCAAGAAACGTGTCTGGATTAAAAGGAAAAGTAAAGTTAAAAACAAATGAAATTTGTTTCTGATTACAGAAGCAATTTGTTTTTTGTAGAAAAATTAGATCTTCATACAAACAGGTGTATCTTCCTCCTACTTTTTTTCTATACACATTTATGCGTGAATGTGTGTTTAAATTATTTAAATGTTATAGTCATATGTAATAGTCCCATATGATATACAGTCATGGCTTTAAATTTTACTTTATCACATGTCCTCTCCTAATGAATTTTCTTCTAGAACATACTTTTTATCATAGGATTCCTTCAGATACATAATGGAAAATTTAAATGAGGTCCAGTTTCTCACTGGTATGCATAATGCTATCTATAATCAATATCTTTGAATATTTCTTTCTCTGCATTTTGGTGACTCTCTAGGGGTAATTCTTAGACACGTATTTGCACCCTGGGAAGAACTTACACATTTTGAAGGCCTCACCAGCAAGTAGTGAATGACAGCAAGGCAGATTTCAAACGTATTAGTGACAGGGGAGTAGTTATGGTGAGATGAGAATTTCCTTGAGGTGGTCTGCTTAACTTCATCTGTGTCTTTTAGGTTAGTTTCAAAAACATAACACTGCTTTGTAAATAATACACTTTTGCTTTTTTTAACTGATTTAGGAATTCGTTATATAAAAATTTTGGTTTAATAGTTCATTTATGATCAGTATTGCTATTTATTTCAGCCTGTAATTTGAGTCTTGATCATTAGTATCTGGTAGTTTTCTCCCGTATTTGATTTCAAAACATACAATATCGGGCAGCTGACTCAACCTGAGTTTTAATGAATTAGAAACCCTCTGTTGGAGCTCCCATCGTGGCACAGTGATTAACGAATCCGACTAGGAACTATGGGGTTGTGGGTTCCGACCCCTGGCATCACTCAGTGGGTTAAGAATCCGGAGTTGCCGTGAGCTGTGGTGTAGGTCACAGACGCGGCTCAGATCTGGCGTTGCTGTGGCTGTGGTGTAGGCCGGCAGCTACAGCTCCAATTAGCCCCCTAGCCTGGGAACCTCCACATGCCACGGGTGCAGCCCTAAAAACAACAAAAGACAAAAAAGAAAAGAAAAGAAACCCTCTGTTTTATTCAGTTTACATCAGTTATGTTACACTATGTAGTGATAGTCCCATTCATTTGCGTGTCAGAATTCTGTCAGTTGCAGCCATCTGCCACAGTTATGGCGTCAGGAAATAAAATAGTCTCAAAGTGACTGTGGAACTTCCAGAATAGCAATCCAAAGGTCAACATACTTTATTTTGTTGGGAAGAGTACGTATACAAAATAAGCATATATTAGAAGATGTAAATATACATATACATTAACAAAAAAGAAGACGGGATAGCCAGGAGCAGAAAGGAATAGTTAGAATGACAAAGTAGTGGAGGGCTATTTAAAACAGTCGTAAGAGCATTATTATCTCTAAATTTCCAAGACAACACACTTCACTGATGCGTGTTCATAGGTCTCATTCTCGGCCATCAAATAGATGGTATGTTGTGATTAATATACAGGTCCATTACAGAAGACCACAATGAAAGCGATTATGTTAAAACATGTTTGCATTTAATACACAAGTAAAATAGTCTCAAAATTACTGTGGAGCTTCCAGAATTAATGTTTGTGCATTTAATACAGAAGTTTCAGTTTCTTATGAAGTTAACTTATGCAGTACATACATCTCATTCTATAGCAAGTGGCCTTCCGAGTCCAAAGCCTGCCTTTTCCCCTGTAATTCAATATGTGATTTGAATATATATATGTATGTGTGTATGCTATTTGAATTATTATAAAAGAATTACTTTGTTCAATAACTTTTCCAAATAGAGAATTCTCTTACATCAGAAAAACTGAAAGTGAGTCCAGTCTGACTCCAAAGTTTGTGTTCTTCCCAATATCACGCTAGTCTCCAAGTAACAGCATTTCTTACACCCTTAACATGTTTCTCGGTAGGAGTAAACACAATGGCAATATTTTCATGAGCTCGTGGGGGGCAAACTGTGGGGGAGGTATATATTTTGGAGAAAACACCAGAATATATATTTCTATCTATCTTTCTATTGGGTTTTTTTTTTTTTAAGGAAAGTCATTGACAAAATAATTCTCCTTAGTTCTGGCCATATAAACTTTACATCATTGGAAGAGAAAGGTTCTGACATGATAAAAGCGATGGGGGTCCTGATATGGATGTCATAACCCACTAATCAGTTATGACCTATAATTGAAAAACATTAGCACGGAAATACAGTGTATCATTCACCTAGTGGTAGATGATTCCAAGGTTGGTTATTTCAGGGGCACAGTGATGTCGCCAAGGACATAGGGGCTTTCTGTCTGTCCGCCTGCCCCTCCTGGTCACAAGATTGTAGATACAACTACAGGCATCACTGCCTCAAACAAACAGATCCAAAGACCAAACAACAGTTCTTTCATAGAAGAATTAGAGGGTAACTCTCCCTAGAAGCTCCTCCTCTCCTGGTAGACTTCCCTTTTCACCTCATTCATTGTTCAGGTTCCACCACAGCCCATCCCTAAAGCAATCACCTGCAAGGGAAATAGATGCCACATTTGGTATGGATATGGTATGTGGTAATCGATGCCATAATTGGAGCAGTGAACATTTGTTCCCTGCGACAGAAAAGGGCACTCCTCTCTCCTGAGTTTGTGAAAAGCCAGATGCTGGGATTAATTCCAGCTCTGCCAAGAAGGAATGCGTGCTGAGGAAAGCTGTTGGACACCTAGCTGATGCTGTCCGCCGTATTTGCCAGAGCATTTTGACTGTATTTCTGTTAGAGTGTTAATTCTATTAGGCCTTCTCTTGTCATTATTTGTAAGGTTATTTTATCCTTTTAGTAGATTCTAGACTCCTTAGGGTTGAGGATTTACCATTTTTATCAGGACATGGAATAATGCCTTTCCCTAGAGGGTGATTAATATATATTTACTAAATTGATTAGAACTGGCCTATATGAAAGTTCCCTTTGTGGCTCAGGGATAATGAGCCCAACTAGTATCCATGAGGACACTGGTTCAATCCCTGACCTCACTCAGTGGCTTAAAGATCTGGCGTTGCCATGAGCTGTGATGTATGTCGCAGACACAGCTCGGATCTGGCATGGCTCTGGCTGTAGCTTAGGCCAGTGGCTACAGCTACAATTTGACCCCTAGCCTGGAAACTTCCATATGCCACAGGCATAAAAAGAAAAAAAGAATAAAAAGGAATTGATCTTGCCGATTGACTAAAAGCCTTCTTACTTTTTAAAAATTGAATCTGAATTCTTTAAATGAAGTTATTTGTTTGAATATCAACACCCTCCCAGTAAAGTTATGTTTATTCATTCCAGAGAATGGTTAAGGCGCCTTAATCTTAAAGGTACTGGAATAAAGTTACTGTGGGTAGTATGTAATATAAACCCTAAAAAGACTGTTTACAATTCTGTTTGGGTGTAGGAGGAAAAAAGGATTCAAATATAAATATAACTGGGGAAGAAAACTTGTATTGAGTCCATTTTATGCATCTGTTAACATTTTGAAGACTATACAGTTGAATTTATCATCTTAAAGGTTATGAAGTCAAAGAAATGATTTGTATATCAACTCACTGTGATTTTCTCTTTGAAGTTCCCCTCAATAAAACTTTTCTTAGAAAAACTATCTCAAGAATTTTAAATTTCATACATTATTATACCTATCACATAATTTCATTTAAAAATCACTTTGAGTAGAACGAGATCAAAAGAGTAAATTTTGGTTACTAATGTGGTGTGAAGTCTAAATCCAATGTTCCAAGTCTTAATTTGTTTTCTAATATAAACATTTCTCAGAAGCTTATCTTTTTCAATGTAAAGAATTCTCCATATAAACTTCCCTTCATTTGGTTCAGGTTCAGTGACTATATGTGTCCATTTTTCATGTTATCAGCTATTACAACTACTTATAAACTTTGTTTTTTAAAGATTTGAAATGGTGTAATTTAAATTTTCTCTGAAAAGAAAAACAGTCCTCATTTGCCTACAGAATGGTCAATTCATAGGCGTAAAGGAGCAGTTCCTGTCTTATTCAAGAATAGTCCTTTATATTGGGATTCTCACCATGGCTCAGTGTGTTAAGAATCCAACTGCAGTGGCTAATGCCACTGAGGAGCCACAGGTTCGATCCCTGGCTTGGGGCAGTGGGTTAAAGGATCCAGTGGTTGCAGCTGTGGCTCAGATTCAATCTCTGGCCCAGGGACTTCCATATGCCCCGATGTGGCCATAAAATTAAAAAAAAAACAAAAGAAAGAAAGAAAAGAACAGCCTTTTGTTATTGTCAAGTGGGATGAAATTTTAAGTTTAACTCAACACAAAGACATGAATAATTTTTTAAAAATTTTATTGTTTGCTAGTGGTATTTTTTTAAGTTACAGAATTTACTAAGTGATGGTAGGCACAAATCATCGAGTTCTTGTGGCATTCTGAAAGCAACTGAAGTAGCTATTTCAGTTCTCTTCTCATTGTCTGATCTTTTAATCCTGGGGGGGGTAGCAAAAGGAGCAAGTAAAATAATTTACAAATATTCACAGTGAGAACCATGTACAGTAACACTTAAAACTATTATTTAGTAATAAATTAACAGGTGTTGCCTTTTGTTGAGTACTTTCTGCATGCCCAGCTCTGAACTCATCACTTTATTTTCCATAAAACAACTATAGGAAAAAAAATCACTATACTCTAATTTTACATGGGAATTAAAAGTGTTCAAACTACCTACCCAAAGCCACCTTTCCATAAATAGCTCTGGCAAGGTTTAGACAGTTCATGGCTTTATTTATTAATAAGGAGGTAAATAAGTGCATTTTCTCTACAAAGAGAGAACAAATATCTTAGACTAGAATAATCAACTATAGGCACCAGACTATTTGGAATATAATTAATTTTCAAAAACTCAGCTACATATTCTCCACAAATGTGTCCATAATTTTTTTTTGTCTTTTTGCCTTTTCTAGAGCTGCACCTGCAGTATATGGAGGTTCCCAGGCTAGGGTTCTAACAGGAGCTGTAACTGCCAGCCTTCGCCACAGCCACAGCAACGCGGGATCCGAGCCGTGTCTGCAACCTACACCACAGCTCATGGCAACGCCGGATCCTTAACCCACTGAGCAAGGCCAGGGATCGAACCCGCCACCTCATGGTTTCTAGTCGGATTCGTTAACCACTGAGCCACAACGGGAACTCCACAGATGTGTCCATAATTATGAAGCCATATATCACATATAATTTCTATTGGAAAACTATGGTGTTTGTCCTTGGACAGAGGCTTGAAAGTGATCTGATGTAGTTGCTTTCTCTCATTTTAAAGAAGGAAAACACCCATAAATTTAAAATAACTTGTACAATACCATCTCCTCTTTGGGTGCGAAGTCGGAACTGGAACCCAGGTGTCTTGGCTCCCTATCCAGCTCCTTTCTACCTCGCCCCTCATTTCCTCAATGGAAAACCATCAATAGCATTTATAACTTGGGATTCCATTTGAATACATACATACAATAGAATTCTATAATTTCGTATACACAGAAGTAAGGGTTTATAGGTAGGGGTGAAGGTCACTTATTTTATAGACTATTTTCCATTCGTTTGGAAGAGCTTTCTGTAATAAAAGAATATTTTGTGCTTAACTCTGAAGACGTCTTGCCCAAAGCTTAATATAGAGAATCCCAAGCACTGAAAAGGAATCTAGCAATCTATCTAGTTTAGCTTCCACCAAGTTAGATTAAAAACCACCATAGACAAGTAATTTTCCTTTAGGTTTTTAAAGAGATTTCCAATCTACCTGTTCAAACATTTACGTCCCCTCACTGTCAAAAATTACCCTCCCCCCTTTTTTAATCTTCAGTGCAATTCTAGCCTATTCGTACTGGTGAAATCTTTGAAAGACAAGGAGAGTGGATATTCCCTTATAGTGTCCTTAAAACTAACAGGCTTCAATAATATATATTATGGTAGGAATTCAAAGCAAGTTATAGATTAATCAGTATTAATTACTAAGCCATGTAGATAAACTCATTGATAATCTAAACTTACAACACGCTTGTACTGAGAGAGTCATTGGACTGTAGCTGCTGAAACTCGCAGCCTTGGATTGTGTGAGAATTTAGAAGTCTGGGGGCCAATTTCTCTTTACCATTTTTCATAGATGTTGTAGTGGCTTCGAGGTATACTCACCACTTCCTCCCGCTTGGTCTTGTCTGTTGCTGGCCAAGCTTCCAGAGGCAGGTCAGGAAGCATGGGGGGCAGAGGCTGCATGGGGAACATCGGAGGCAGAGGTGGCTGTGGCGGCAAGGGCTGGATGGGGTGCATGGGTGGATGGGGCTGCAGGGGCTGCAGGGGCTGCAGGGGCTGGTGAGGCTGCGGCTGGACGGGCTGGGGCTGGAAGGGCTGCTGGGCGGGCAGAGGGAGGTTTGGCTGGTGGTGTTGGGTTGGAGTCATGGAGTGTTGGCCAGGAACTGGCATCATTGGTTGCTGGGGGATCACAGGCTGTTGAGCTGGTACCATGGGGATGTGGTGATGAGGCTGAAGGGCGTGATTCTGGGGAGTCTGCTGGGACACCACGGGAATGATTTGGTGGTGCAGCCATCCACCCATGGGTTCGTAACCATAGGAAGTGTACTGGTGAGAAACAAAGAGTCAGGTTTACCATCCGCTCCTTTGATTTCCAGCTGGAGAAGTAGCAATGCTTTCTTTGTCATTACGACAATACTAATATTTATTCACTTCTTCCTGTGCAAGAATTTCTAACTGTGTATACAGATATGACCTTTTACAAACTAGATTACCCATTAGTGTCTGTATGTGGCATAGACATGTTACCTGTTTAAAAGGGGACCGAAGTGCATGCTTACTATTTTAAGGGAATTAAAGAAACAAAAAAACCCACGTACCGGATGTCTTATCATGTTCTGGTACCACTTCAGAGGGGTAAGCACCTTAAGAGAAAGAGACATTAGAAGGCATTTGTTTTAGTTTAGTTACATGAAACATAGACTCACTAATGCAGTCCTGTCAATACTGGAAGCCTAAAAGTGTGAGCCCTATGGAAGAAAGCATAAGGCAAACATTGGTCAGGTGCTTCCTGTGTGTGAGGCACTACCTTATATCCATCACACACATTTTTCATGTTTTCTCACATACTCTGGGGCAAGTTTCATCACCCTCATTTTTTGGACAAGGTCATGGAGAGTTAAAGAGGGTTCCTAAACTTGACTGAGGTTACAAAGGCAGTAAGTCTCATTCCCCAGCTCCTGCTCTTCTTTGCAAGAGAGAAACAAAACAGAAAATTAATGTGACATAACATTAATTGTATCCTTTTTTGATTTGGTGTCACAAAAAGTTGAAAGAGGCAAAAACAGTCTCTCATCCTAGAAACGCACGTTTTCAGGTTACATATATCAACCCTTTAAGATTTAACTGAAAATCTTTCCTCAGATTTTTGTTAACCCTTGTCCTCAGCTTGCAGGAGTAAACGTTCTCATGGATTGTCATCTGAACCTATGAAAGAAGAGTTTCCTTCCTTACTGAACAGTATATACTTGGTTAACCTCAGGTCCAGGGACTCCTTCGTATAGTAACAAGCATTTGAGAGCAATACGATAATTACTAACCTTGCTCAAGTTATCCTTAACAAAGCACCTTTTATATTGCTTAACTATTTTGCTCCCCAAACAATAAAGTGTGGGCATTATAATTATTTCCCTTTTCCAGACGAAGAAACCAAATTTCAGGAGAGAGAAAATGATTTGCCCAAGGTCACATGGTTAGTACGGGGTTGAGAAGCGCCTCAAACCCGATTTCCAGCAATATCATACTTTCCATTGCTCTGCAGAATGTCTCACAGACCACTTGGTCACTAATCTTTCCGTAAAGACAAGTGAGGGAGACACATAGAGTGTGAACATCTTAGAACCAGGAGTTTTCTAGCTGGGAAGGATCTCAAGTATAACATCTTACCTGATTCCCCATATTGTACAGGCTGGAATAGAACAAAGCTGTTCCGCCAGAATCCACTTTCTGCCCTACCAGGCAGTCCCCCTGAGCGGGCATACATGATGGATACATTTTACAGCCATATAAGGAGGAGAGACCGAGTCAGAGGGGCCAGGTAGGAGGGTTCTAGGGCAATGCAGGCTTGAGGTGACCCGTCAGGGCTTAAACTAGGAAGCTGGTAGTGAGAACTGAAAAAAACGGGACCGACAAACATCTCCAATGAAGCATCCACCCACTCACTTATTCTTTACAGAGCCCAGGGCATTGTGAACTCAAACAATGGTCAAAATTAGTAAAGAGAAAAATTACCTCATAGCTGAAGTTGATATAACCAGGGTGCCCAGGATGAGGTGGTAGCTTTTATAGGAAGGGGGAAAGGAGAAGAAAACGAATGAGGGGGAGAAAGTGAAGAGGGGAGGGGGAGGGGGAGAGAGAGAGGGGGGGAAGAGATTAAGTCAATATGCAATTTTCACATTAAGAGAGACTGAAGCTGCTTTTAAAAAAATCTATATAGTGCAGAATATATTTGAGGTCTACTTTTAGTTTGAACATGTATGCTATGTCGGAGAGGAGCCCTCTTATTTGAAAGAGGGCCAGAACAACTAAATGATTTTCCCAGGGGTTGTAATCTTATAGCGGGAGCAGAAACTAGCATGCAGTTATCCTCCAGTGACCTTCAGACAACACTTCCAAACCTGTGGTCAATTAATCCTACTCTATCCCACCCATCATTTCCTTTCTTTCCTTCCTTCCTTCTTCCTTTTTCTTTCTTTTCTTTTCTCTTTCTTTCAGCTGTGCCCATAGCATGTGGAAGTTCCCAGGCCAGGGATCAAACCTGCACCACAGCAGAAACCATAGCCACTGCAGTGACAACACTGGATCCTTAACCTGCTGGGCCACAGAGAACTCTTTTTTTGTTCTTCTACTTTTTTTTTTCATTTTATTTCTCGATGGCATTCACTCCCATGTTTGGAAGAGCAATATGTTTCCCTTACACCAGCACAAAATACTAACAAGAAGAGCGTTGTCTCCTAAGCCTTCCCTCAGAGGTCAGGAGGTGAATAAGGGCTTAAGGACCACAGAGATTCCTCATAATTGGCATGCAAAGTCAATAACGCATCAACAACAACCAAAACACAACTAGGTGAGAGTTATCCATGAATGCGAAAACAAGATGGGTGCAGTAAAGTGGAAATACTTTAAATCTCATGAAGAATGAAAGAGTTGATTTATTAAGTTTAGGCTGATTCTTTTTATTATTCTGTCACTGTTTCTGTGGCAGGAAAATGTTAAAGCTCAAAATAAAAAAAACAACCGGAATAATTACCTACACCAGGACTGTCTTGTCAAAAGTGGAGGCCAAGTGACATTCTGATGAGCCCTGGCGGCTGGTGGCGGGGAAGGGAGGGGACAGAGGCATACAGATCATCTCCCTCAGACAGTGAGCTGATTAAGGCTCTAGTCTTTTAAAATGCTCGTATTTCCTAAGAGGGCTTCTTTCTCTCATCCCGAGTGTGAAGTATTATAATCAGGTAACTGCCTTTCCTCTATCTTCGTGATGTAAGCCCTCAGAGAATAGGGGTGTTGAGTTGCAGAATGGAAAGGGGACTGAATTTGCAAGGCAGGGGCCGTCGTGGGGACTAGGAATTGCCACAATGCAGGATTTCGGGAAGGCAGAGCACAGAATCTTGGTCTTATGGGCAAGAGAGGAAGCGAGGAGGCAGATATGCAAGCTTAGCTGGCTTCTGGTTGTATCAACTGCTCTTTGTGCCACCGAAAAACAGACAGATCCTGCTTTGCCTGCATGTGATCTAAGCTCTACCTATGTTTTGAGAGAAGGGGGTCAGACTTCCTGGTCCTTGGAACACATGAATGTGAAATACATTCATAAGCTGACCATAAGTAGGCTTCCAGGCAGCCACACGGAAGTCATATGCTTAGCAGGTGCACCCAAAGGATGAGGCTTCTGAAAACAGGGAGATGGTTCAAGAAAAAAATTGCTAACACAAAATCTAACTCTCTGAAAAATAACAGTGGTGGGGTTTGGAGAGCAAGAAGATATTTGGACACTTGTGAGCAATTGGATTTTAGAGAAAACTGACATTTTTGTAGTATTTGCCTAAGGCTGATTAAGTATTTCTCTGGAGGCCTCTCAAAGGTCACTTCCAAATGTTTCCCCCATCTAGTGTTGTTTCAACAGAATCTCCTGGGGTGCTTGTTAAAATGCAGAGTCATGGGCTCTACCCCAGCTATATTGAATCAGAATCTTTGGCAGAGGCATCTGGGAATCCATTTTTTTTTTCTTCAAAGTGTTTCTTAAACACTGAGTCATTTGAGGAAATGTGATCTTCTACTGTTTTAAACCCTAACGTTTATCAACTGTGGGGTAGAGTTTTATTTCCAAGTATATGAAATTGGACATTGACTTACGAAAGGGGTGCTTTACTTACAGGCATAGAAAAGGCTGCTCCCAGGAGGCAAGCAAACAAAATCCAGGTCCCCATTTCTTGATGGCCCTGAAATATAAGTCAATATCCACTTTTCTTATCTCTTCTCAAATATGGACATAAGTGATGCTGCATAAAACCCACATAATCCATATTAGTCTGCTGCTAGTAAAATGGGTGGGACCATTCCTTGTGAGGTTACTTCATTCATACATGATTTCTAGTTCTCAGTCCACGTTGCTCTTTCTGGAATCAGAGTGGTCATAAAGATGCTTTTCATTTAGGCTGAGAGCTGAACAAATTGTAGGGACATAACTAATTTATCATTTCATGCCTTTGCATGCCATTCTCCTATACCTGGAGGGTCCCAGAAGCTAAAAGTAGCTTATAATTAATGATTAAAAGAATAGAGTTGGCTCTAAAAGCTGAGATCATAAAGGCAGACGGTATTTGATACTTTTAGAAACAGGAGGCACAAAAATGTTTTCTTGTCCTGACCACCTGAACATTGCTACTGTTAAAAACAAAGACCAGTGATCTGAGAAAATAGCTTAAGAAAGGAGCAGAGTTAATTTCACATGCTCTGACCAGTAGGGCTTCAGGCAAGATCCTCAGGTCACAACGCTGAGCTCCAGATGTGGTTGAATGGAAGGGAGGGGATGGTGCTGATATTCTGTGATTATTCCATAAATTTTGAATGACTTTCACTTAAAAGATTCCATATTTAGTTAATGACATCTTCCTTTAGTTTGGCGCTGCACTGTAATTATTCCCCAAATAAGACCCTTGGAACAGGAAGCAAAACAAGCCATGCTAAAATACTGCACACTTCTTTATAGTGCAAATCACTGACTCAGAACTGTCAGAAGAAAGACCTTAAATTTTACATAGGAAGTAAATATCATGTGTAGTGTTGCCCACTGTGAAACATACACTGACATTTTCTACCACCTGAATCTGGGTTTTTAAAATTTGAATTATTGCAAAAAACCATTTAGTTGATGGTTCTATTTGATGTAATGAAACGAAATGTTTTTCCAAAGTAGTGAATCACAGCCTGTGAAAAATTACTTTTCCCTTAATTGATAAGTAATTAAAATAAATGCTTTGATGTGGAATTTGGCCCTCAGAAGTGCTTTGGCATTCTGGACCGAAAATTTAAAGAAATATAGACAAACATTTTGCTGCATTAGAAAGTAATATAATGCATTTAAGTGATTAAAGTCTAGTTTAATTCCGATTCTACTGAAGAAGTAACTGAATATTGACAGCGTAAGGTATTAGAAATGCAGAACACATTTGCATCTTTTGAGCATAAAATGCAGAAAAAGAAATAAGTATGATAGAAAGGATGCCGAGTTATGAATAAAATCCACATACCTTTGAGTAACGTATTCGGAGTAAGTTTGTCTGAAACTCAGGGATGTTTGATCCTTTAGAGTTCTTCCAGCTAAGAGCTCATTTTATACCATTCACGGCATCTAGAGCAACCAATCAGGTTTCTGAAGGAAAAATGTGTTGAGTATAACTAAAAATCCCTGTATCATGATTTTTAGAAGCTGTGATCAAATATAAGGCTGTATGTTGTGATTAGTGCATATAGAGTCTTTCATTACAGGCAATAATGGGTTTAACAGGCAAAAAAAATTGTCAAGCTGTTTTTAAGTCAGCAAATTAGTTGGCTACACATGCTGATATATTCAAATTTACTTTTAAGAAGCGGCCGTGTCATTGTCTGTTCTCTGGTTCTAACAAACGTAACATTGTTCTTTACCGCCACCCCCGCAAAATCTTAGATGGCTGAGTTTATTAGTGTATTCAGTATCCTCCAGAGTTCCCCAGACCTTTCAGGTCAAGAAATATTGACTCAGATGGAGTTCCATTGTGGCTCAGCAGAAATGAACCCGACTAGCATCCCTGAGGACGTGGGTTCGATCCCTGGCCTCGCTTAGCGGGTTAAGGATCTGGCATTTCTGTGAGCTGTGATGTAGGTCCCAGATGCAACTCGGATCTCACGTTGCTGTGGCTGTGGCTGTGACTGGCAGCTATAGCTCTGATTCAACCCCTAGCCTGGGAACCTCCATATGCTGCAGGTGTGGCCCCTAAAAAAAAAAAAAAGCAAAGATAAATGGACTCAAATCCCCATTCTGGTAAAACCCCAAAGCACTTGTCAATATTTCTCTGAGGGATTATAATTTCAGGGTCACCCTTGATCGATTTTCTCTTTCCATTGAAAGTATTTTCTGTGTCCTCTGTGACTATTCCTTTATAATCAGTCTGGGGTCCACCAAAAAGGGGGATAAAATTCCTTCTCTCTGGCCCCATCCTGCAACCCATCTGCCATCTAAGCAACCGTAAATTCAAGGTTATCGCGGTGGCCAAACTGTTAGCGATGATCTGAAGGACAAGGTAATTGCTGGAACGTCGCACATACTGCACCACACCCATAAGAATGTATTTTGGTTCCTGTAAACATTTATGTATCACAGGGGCTGCTGCCCTGGATCCCTCAGCCTCTCTCAGTATGATGACCCCTCTTTGCCCGCATCCTTCTGACTGCATCCCACATTCTCTTGGAAGCAAATCCGAATTCTAATCTTGTATTTTCAGAGCATCTTCACTGCCTCTTTAGTTGTCTCATCCCCATGTTCTCAGCAGCCTCTCCTTTGCCTGAGCAACAGCCACCAAAGCCCCGCCCTAAGAGGACCTCTGATCCAGCTATTCAATTCATATGCCTTTTACCCTTCTACCTTAGTAAAACATATGGATTTTTAAATTTTATTCTAAAATCTGATCAATTAGAAAGCAAAATCTGTGACTAGTGATAGGAGGTAGCTGATGAATTTCAATATTAGATCAATAAAGGAAATAATATATACTCAGATACTGTTGGTAGCATAGCCGATCTTTTGAACTACTTAGTATTTTTTAAGTTCGTGCGTGTATATATATTTTTATACTGATGCTTCACAATGGCTGAATTAAGTTCAAGGAGAAAATATCCATGAAAGCTACTGTAGTATTATTAAGAGCTGTAGGTTAGACTTCCATGGCTCCTGAACCCAGCTTCACCAAGGGTAGAGGGACCATTGACAAGATACTTAGCCTATCTGTATCTGAGCCTCAGTTTTCTTGTCTGTGAAAGGTAAAATAAGATAATAACAGCACCTGCCGAAGAGGATTAGTGTGAAAACTAAATGAGAGACATCTCTAGGAGGAATGGAAAGTCAACACCCCATCACTTCGTGCATGGTTAATGTTTAAAAATACTAATAAATAAGATTCTAAGATGATCTTTGGGGATGAATTCATAGGGAATAAATAACCATCAAGAAGAAAGGTGGGGTAGACCTTTCAATCAGAGAGAGAGAAATTACAAAGAAGAAAGTGAAAAGTTCTAACAGGCAAAATGTATGAATGAGAGGGAACATAGGATAGGGTTCTAAAAGCCACTTGTGTCCATAGTTGGCATTTGTTTATGAGTGTCTTTGCTGTCCAGCAGAGGCAAGAAGGGTTCCTTTTGAAGAAAGTTGCAAAATGAATTTTAGGAAAATTGGAATCAGCTTTCTGGGAGGGAGAGGAGGTGAACGGTGCATGGCAAGGTGGTAAGGGCGAGTAGGAGGGAAAGGAAAGAAAATGTAGACCCCATGGCATTATTTTGCAGTCTTTCCCCCCGTTGTATTTAACTACAGGTATTGAAGTACCTGAAAAGATTCAAGACGAGTCGTTGGTGAACCAAAAGGGATCTTGTAGTTTTACAAAATTTATCTCATTACTTTGCCTCATCTTTCATGAGTCATCCCTCTCATGACTCATGAGAGAGTCATATATTTGGCCACGAGAATCAACAGAATGATCCTTTATCGCGGTTGTTCAGGCTTTGATGGCAAATACAATAGACATGATGTACTTCTTTCTGTTTATTCCCCCTCTGCATATCCCAAGTTACAAGGTACCAAAATACAGACCTCGATGCTTGAAATCTCTTCCACTAATTTAGGTCCCACATATACAATTTCAAAGTTACTCAATATTTTGGGGGAAATTTTTCAATTAAATGTTTATTCCCGTAAATGGTTGTTTCATTTATGAATGAGTTGACCTTGAAAGAGAAAATAGAATTTACTTGATTGACTACTTATTTTGTTATGAGAGGCCAAAGTATTTGTGTTTTGTTTTTCATGCTCTTTGTCATCAGATATTTTCTTTAAAAAAAAAAATCATTATTTTGAAAATCGATCATAAGCAGAAAATATTTTCCTCTATAGCAGTATCTTTGGAATAACTGCAGCAGAATGACCCCAGAATGTGTTTTTATTCACATGGACAGTCATATCCAATATATATGCTCTATACTTTCATAACACAAACCTAACACTGTTTGTGTTACTTAGGGGACAAATACATGCACGATTTTATTGCTGTTTCTAAAAGCTTTTCTCCAAAATGATGAGTGCATAAATGCCCTTATGAACTATAGGTTCCCATTCTTGCTTAATGGGAAGAAGAAAGGTCTGAGCAAGGGTTATAAAAACATGACATCCAGGTACCTCCTGGACCAGAAACAGCTGTTCTAAGTCCCTCGTGAGTTTTGTAGGCTCCTTCAGGGCTGCAAAACATGCAATTCGTGTGAAAGGACCTCAGAGTGGGATTTTTGGCAAAAATCAAGAGGCAGATGGTCCTTGACTGTCGGTGGTCAGAGATGAGGCAAGCCTGGGTTAATCCCGGGCAGCTGGAATCTGACCACCTGCCATTTTACCTCCTCACTGCAATCAACCACTTTTAATAAAGAAAGGCCATGGTGGCCAAGAGCCGAAGCACCCTCAAGCTCTGAGAAGAAGCGTCTTCTCCTGCAATTCCTGGCCTCAGACAAAAGGTAGGCACTTAACAACAACAATAACAACAAATTTATATATATAATTGTATAATTTTTTTCATTTTAGGTCTGCACCTGCAGTGTGTGGAAGTTCCTGGGCTAGAGGTCCAATTGGAACTGCAGCTGCAGCCTATGCCACAGCTCCAGCAACACTGGATGCCACTGAGCAAGGCCAGGGATAGAATCCAAATCCTCAGAGAGACAATGTCAGGTCCTTAACCCACTGAGCCACAACGGGAGCTCTTAATTTAAAAAAAAAAATTCTTTGGCCCATTTTTTGGTAGCAGTAATTCTTTTTCTTGACTTACAATTCGTCACATTTTGCTGTTCTCACAATGCTCGTGCTAGCAACTTCTCCCCTTCCAGATTGTTGCTTTTGACTTACAGTGCGCTGAAAAATTACATGCCCAAGTTTATGCATGGACTGCAGGTAAAGGGATGCTCCAAGCAGAGGTGGCCTGGGAGGCTCACTTGTGAGAAAAACTCAAACGTTTCAGTCTTGTGGCCTTGGTTTTCGAATGCTAGGAGGATGTTTTGCTCTGTTTTGGAATTTTCCCCCTTTGCTCAGCTTCCTGGTTTTCAGCAGTGGTCGAGGTATGTAGTTGGTCTTTGGATAAGTGAGGTGTTATAAGTTCCAGAGCCTTTCTTATCATCTATAGGAATTCAACTCTTGAATCTTCTTTTAAAGCAGGTCTAGGACTGTCTAGTGTTCTGGAATAATTTCAAGAGTGATTTTTTTTTTTTTTTTTTGCCACACCCATGGCATGTGGAAGTTCCGGGGCCAAGGAATCTTCAAACGAACCACGGCAGCAGCCCACGCCAAAACAGTGACAATGCACCAGATCCTTAACCTGCTGAGCCATCAGGGAACTCCAAGGGTGAATTTTCTTAAGTAGCTGGAACCAAAGTCAGCTCTAAAATATTTCCTCTTTAGACTTTTGCTTACAAGAAAATATCATTCCCTGGGTTGTTTTTTGTTTGTTTGTTTTGTTTGTTTATTTTGCTGGAGTGGAATTGTACTCGCCTTAGAACTCAGGGGCACCACCACTAATTTATTCCGGTAAACACACTGACTTCCCTTTGCAGGCTTTAAAAGTCAGGTATTGTGTCTTACACTTCCTTGGGATCTCTTTGGTACCTAGAAAAATCTCTTTTGCAAAGTAGGTGCTGGATAAATGTGTCAATTAATTGATGAAAATGGAGAGAAGTTATCCATGACTTAAAGAAAATCTTTAAAATGTTCTTGATCTATGTGGAACCTCCCTAGGCAAAGAAATCTTGCAGTGATTTAGATGAGCCTTCTAAACAACTAGGATGATACTCAGCATTGCTGTCAACAGCTCCTGTGGACTTTCATGCAAATAGCTTCTGATAAGGACCTAAAAAGGGAGATGCTGTAAAAGGTTTAGAGTCTATTATCCTAACCTCCTTATTACAGTTGGCTCTGACCTGTTAATTCAAGTTGTGATATATTACAAGCAAATGTACTATAATAGATACAACTGATTTTTTTTCTTATTTAGAACCGAGTTTATTGGCTTAATATAGTAAGGCTTTATTGTCATTATTATTAGATTCTGAGGCTTCAGTCCAAGGTGTAATTTGAAAAGAATATGAGCAGAAAACCCTCTTTCATCTACAGTCACACACTTTACTGATTGCAGACCATCAGCAACTATTCCAGAATATACTGGAATTAACTGTGATTTATGGCTGATTGTTTAAAGCTTTGGGGGAAAAAAAAGGAGGAATCTTCTACTGGCTAATGACGTTTAGTAAGTGAGTAGATTTGGGATAAGAAGCAAAAGAAAAGCAGTAAGAGAAGTAAGAAACGGAAAGAAGAAAGGCACAAAGAAGAAGAGGGAAATGCGTGTGGGTGGTGCTTGTATTCAGCGGTTTAATAAACGGTGGTAGCAGGCTCAGCAAGCCTCAAGAGTCCTGCAAAGAGACAAGGAAACTTATTAATAAAGCAATGGGAAATGCAACAGCCGTGCAGTAAAGGGAGATGCCCCTAGGGTCCTAAGCTCTGAACATAGCCCTCAAAGGCCAAAACCCTGAAATAACTTAAACAGCTATCACCAAGCACTTAGTACATGCCCAGCACAGTCTGTGGTGCTGGAGGACAAGATGAATAGGACAGTGACCCAGTTCTCAAACTGCTCACAGCTTCTAGAATAATTCTTCACCGGGTTAGGGTAGAGAATGCTGGGAGTGGGTGTTGGAACAGAGCATCCTAGTCACCTTTAGGACATTAACACACTCTCTCCCTGTGTCTGCATTTGTGGGTGAGGAGGGAGGAGAGTGGTGGTGCCAGAAGACACGGGGGCTATGGGAAAGATGGGCCATCTAGAGTATTCCAGTAGTTCTTTGGCTGGATTGGAAGGGGCATATTAATTGTATATAATTGTTATAGTTGTAATATAATATTGTATATGGTAATATAGTGTATATTATAATATGACATATAATATTGTATATTATAATATAGTGTATATTATAATATGACATTGCATATTAATTGTACATAAGACCACTTCAGTCTTTCAGCCTAAAGTCCTGTAGTTTCTGCTTCTCACAGTGACCGAACACGGACGGATACACACGCGCTGATTCACCAGGGAGAGATTAGATTCTAGGCAGTGCCTGCTGTTTCCCAGGACAAGAGAGGTGTTTAGGAACCAACATCTAAATCAAAATGTCTACCAATAGGGAGACTGGTTCAAATCAACTTCAGCATGTATGAAGGGTATCCATCTGTATCTGTTAACTTAGAATGATGTTTATGATACAGTGTCAGGTGGAAGAAATAGACATTTAAAGTCCTCTGGCTCTGAGTCTTCTCTCCCCCCCATCCCTCTCCTGCTCCATCTCTTTCCTCTTTCCCTCCCTCCCTCCTTCCCCCCCCCACTCTTCTTCACTCCCTCCCTTTCTCCATTTAGAGATATTCAGCAAAAATATTAACAGTAGTTATCCAAGAGATTCATTCCTGAAAGCCTCTGGGAAGCTAAGATTTTATTGCTTTTAAATAATTGGTGAACGGAGCAAATACGGGGGAGATACAGTAAGGTTAGGGAGTAATATTTCTCATTCAAGTTCAGTGAGACTGATGAGTGGTAATGCTGGATCTTCACTAGGCCCTAGGTTTATTTAGGATTCATTTTCAGGGGGGGAAAAAAGCTGAACATAAAACTCAAAGACAAAGAAATAATTTTCTAAAAGTGATAGTGTCCCTTTTAGCTCCCTAGAAGAGAATATAAGCATTCACAGAGAGAGCTCGCACAGCTTGTAATTTGCAAGGTCTGTAAGCAGTTGGTAAATATCTGGTGGAGCAGTTCTCAGTGAGGGAAATTATATGCAGATGGATAATACGTTGTTTGGGTTATAATTAACTGGTAACTGTCGGGAGTGAAAATGTTACGTCTGTGTTAACAGACGTAACACAGTAATGTAAGAACAAGTGTTTTTATCTCTGCTTATTGGGCAAAATTCAGCAAAGTTAAGTTGCACTTTCCTAATAGAGTTCAACATACACATACACCTGTATGTTTCCAAACAGAAGCAATATTCAATAGTGGAGAGAGCTTGTCTTTGGCAAAGAACAACGTTAGGTCAGAGTTGTGGTTAGGCTGTTGACCTATGATGCCTGATCTTAGTCAGTGGTTTTTATTTTGTTTTTTTTTTGTTTGTTTGTTTGTTTGTTTTTAAGTATAGTTGATTTACGGTGTTGTGCCAGTTTCTGCTATACAGCATTAGCCAGTGTTCTTGACTCTTTTTCACGCTTACCTTACTCTCTGGAAAATGGGGAAATATCACTAAGAGGAAGCTAGTAATGTCTTCATTATACATTTGACTCTTCCTAAACATGATTTCCAATATTAAGAGTGACAATTTGAGTATTTGCTTGAGGAGGGAAAAGAGCAAATTTTAAAAAACAAAGGAAAGGAGTTCCTGCTATGGTGAGTGGGTTAAGGAGGTGCCACTTGTATTCCCCACCCAGTGCAGTGGGTTCAGGATTCGGCATTGCCACAGCTGTGGCAAAGCTCTGGTTCAGATTTGAACTCTGGTCCAGAAACTTCCATCTGTTGTGGATGCAGCCAAAAAAGAAAAAAAAGTTAAAAATAAGTGAAAAACAAAGGAAATAGTTTGTCACCCAAAAGGTTTGAAATTATCATCCTCGCATATTTGATATGCAGAATTTATTCTATTGTTCTCAGACAGAAAATTCTTAACATTGTTACAGTTTAATAGCGTACCTTTCCATCTCTTCAGGAATTACCCACGGGAACATAAATGTAAAATGTCAGAATACTATTTTTGTATGATCTGCTAATTTTGCAGGTAACAAGAAATACATGGGGAGTTCCTGTCATGGCTCAGTGGTTCACGAATCCGACTAGGAACCATGAGGTTTCGGGTTCGATCCCTGGCCTCGCTCAGTGGGTTAAGGATCCAGCGTTGCCGTGAGCTGTGGTGTAGGTTGCAGACGCAGCTCGGATCCCATGTTGCTGTGGCTGTGGCGAAGGCCGGTGGCTACAGCTCCTATTAGACCCCTAGCCTGGGAACCTCCATATGCTTTGAGTGCGGCCCTAGGAAAGAGAGAAAGACAAAAAAAAAAAAAAACAAACATGGTAAGACATAAGTACTGGTAATGTCACCAGTTCTGGCTGTGTTGTCATTTGTGGCATCCATTCCAGTTTCTGTTTGAGCTGATGATGTCCCTTTGTCCATGAACAGAGCCCTGAGCAGCTTTTCACCACATCCCTTAAATTATATAAAATTCCATGATAGTGGTAGAGATTTATTTCCAAATCTCTATTGAAAAAGCCATATCACGAATGATAGGTCTGTTTGGAGTATTAACCAGGTCTGAAGTTGGTCTAATTCTAAGGAAATATATAACTCAGGAGGAATACCAGAAGGTAATTTCATTCTGCCCACATATTGTTATAGGAAATTTTGACTTGAAATGAAACAGATGCGATCGCTTGTCACAAAGGTCTGTGAACTGAGCGCAAGTCTGTTTGAATTGTAGATGACATTTTCCCCAAGATAATGCTAGCAGAACTTGAGAGGCATAAAATCTCTATTTTTTTTTTTTTTTGTATCACCTAGTGCGTCTTCTTTATCGTCATTGTGCTCTTGGGAGAACCATAGTCATGTGCTAAGTCTATTCTCAATAGCATTCCACACATCTCCAGAATTTTTAAATCATTGGGATAAAATATTGATTGAGAATCTGTAATATCCGAAGCATAGCACACATATAAATCTATGGCATGAGATCTGTACAATGCAATATTAGTCAGCAGTAAAAAGAATGAAGCGCTGACCCATGCTACAGCATGGGTGACGTTGACAACATTATGCTGCGTGAAAGAAGCCAGGCACAGAAGACCATGTACTGTGAGTCCATTTCAGAAATGCCTGAATACACAAGTCCACAGAGATAGAAATTAAAGTCGTGGTTGCCAGAGGGTAGATTAAGAGAAGAGTGGGTAGTGACTGCTAATGGGTTTGGGATTTTGCGGGGGGGGGGGGGGGTGGATGGAAATGCTCTGGGATTAGATTAGTGGTGATAATTGCCCAACCTGTGACTACATTAAAAGCCACTCAGGAGTTCCCTGAGGGCCTAGTGGCTGAAGGATCTGGCATTGTCACTGCTGTGGCTCAGGTTCGATCCCTGGCCCAGGAACTTCTGCATATTGGGGGCATGGGCAAAAAATAAAGGACATTCAATTGTACACTTTAAATTAAAGCGGTGAATTTTATAGTATGTGGATTTTATCTCATTCTAAAAAAAGACGTGAAAAATATGTACATGGCGTTGGTCACTACCCTCACGAAGGTTGCAGTCTTTATGCATTATATTTATACATTATGTAAACTATAGAAACATGAAAGGCCTAATCAGTGGTTTAAGTACAGTACAGTGGCATAAATGTGCAAGAGATGCATGACGATGATGACTGTGATAATGAAACAAGTTTTTATTTTTTTGTCTTCTTAGGGCTGCACCTGCAGCGAATGGAGGATCCCAGGCTAGGGGTCAAATCAGAGCTACAGCTGCTGGCCTACACCGCAGCCACAGCAATGCGGGATCTGAGCCACATCTGTGAACTAACCACAGCTCATGGCAGCGCCGGATCCTTAACCCACTGGGCGAGGCCAGGGATCGAACCCATATCCTCATGGATATTAGTCTGGTTCTTAACCCACTGTGCCACAATGGGAACTCCCAAAACTAAAGTTTTTAAATGCTGGCCCGTGTTCTAGCATTTTACATGTTTAAGTAATTATTGATTACCTTCCACATGCCAGGCATGTTCTAAGTTCATGCACTTGGACTGTCTCAGTGTGTAAAAGATAGATGTCCCTGCTTACAGTCTCGCAGAGAGCAGCTATGAGCAATAGCTATCATAAATAAACGGTGTGTTAAAAGGTGAGAAGGGCTAAGGAGAAGGAAAAATTGCCAGGCCATGGATCACACCCATGCCACAGCAGTGATGCAAGCTGCCACAGAGACAATGCCAGATCCTTAATCTGTTGTGCCAACAGGGAACTCCCTGGAAATAGATTAATTTAAAAAATAAAAATCCTTTAATGTCTTGCCCATAAAATATAGCATTGCCCTTTAAAAGTGTTGCCACACTCAGCAGAAATGAATCTGACTAGTATCCAGACGCAGACGGCAGGTTTGAACCCTGGTCTCCCTCAGTGGGTTAAGGATCCTGTGTTGCCGTAAGCTGCAGAGTAGGTCACACATGTGGTTTGGATCCCGAGTTGCAGTGGCTGTGGTGTAGGCTGGTGGCTGCACCTCCGATTCGACCCCTAGCTTGGGAAGCTCCACATGCCATGGATGTGGCCCTAAAAAGACAAAAAACAAAATAAAAAAATAAAGTGTCACCACAGGATATTCTCCAGTCAAACCTAGAGCTATTGAAAAACTCTGTACAATATTATTTCTTCCATAGTAAGAAATAAAAACTACTCAGTGAAAGGTCTGTAAAAATAATTTTAATAACTTTATTGGCATATGATTTACATATATCATCAAGTCCGCCTGTTTAGAGTAGACCATTGAGTGGGGTTTAGCATATTTTTTTTTGTATCTTTGCAAAGTTTGTCACCCTCACCACAGTCTAGTTCCAGAACATTTTCATCACCTGAAAAGAAATCCCATACTCTTTAGCAGCCACTACCTATTTCCTTCAGCCCCAGACAACTAACCGCCAATCTTCTTTCTGTCTCTATGGCTTTGTCTGTTCTGGACATTTCATGTAAATGGAATCACACAGGAGGTAGCAGGAAAATGGATCTCTGCAAACCTCTGCAGCAGGGCTTCAGTGGTAGCACTCTTGGCGTTTTGGACTAGACCATTGCTTGTTGGGTGGTGGGGGTCCAGTGTACCGTGTGTTAGCAGCATCTCTGGCCTCTACCCTGCAGATGCCGGTCATAAAACCTCCTCTCCCAGCTGTGACAACCAAAAATGTCTCTAGACGTGGCATGTTTCCCGAGGGAGAAGAGGAACAAAATGGTTCCCAGTTGAGAACCACATATCTACACTTACCTGAGAATTGAGCTGGCTGTAGAGTTGAATGGGTGCCTGGACCCAGCATCTGTTTGTGGAAAAAACACTGTTTTCAGGGTCCTTGAGACCCGAATGGTGAACCCTGAGTTCTAAACTTCCATGATTCCTTTTAGAAAATGCTGAAGAGCTAAGTAGGGGAAAGAAGCACAATACTTATCTAGAGAAAACGATTGTTCCAAAAATATCTGGTGGGAAAAACTTAATACCCATTTTTCAAGGTATTAAAAAAGATATAACTGAATCGCTGTGTTGTACGGCAGAAATTATCACAGCATTGTAAATCGACTATACTTGGATAAAACTTTTGCAGAATGAATAAAATTGAAAGTTTTACAGATGAAATGAAACGGTATGGGCCAACGGTCTTCGCCTTCGTTTTAAAGGATTTGGAACCACGATGCCAGTCATTCAAAAAGTATGTCAGTTTAGATGTGGCATGTTCTGTGCTCCAGCCGTTAAAGTGTATTAATGGTTCTCGGAGAGTTTTGCTTAGTTCAGCTTGAAAGTTACTCTGCAGATGATAAGCACCCCTTGAGCAACAGAAAGAAGCGTGGGATTTGATTTATACCGTGGCTAACGAAAACAAGCAGGCAATCACAGTTTAACCATATCCTACTAATCTCACTTAGTCTAAGGCCTGGGAGAAAGAGAGGAAGCACGTAGGCTTCAAAAATAATGTACATTTCAGCAAGTTCATAAGCGTGACCTCTTTTCTGTTCAGAAATGCGTGAGGGGAGGAGGCCCTTTTCCTCCCTGGTTTATGAATTAATCGGCTGAATTAGATTGTGTCTGTGGCTGGTTCTAGTTCTGCAGATCTGCCTGGCTCAGAGTGGGAATCTTAAAATTATGGAGGTAAGAGCTGGCACATTTCCTGCTCTCAATTTTAAAGTGTCTTCTCAAACTTCCTGAGTCCGTATAACCTTGACTGTCAAGGCCTTGAATCCCTGTGTACGGCAGTGCTATCAGACCAAAGTTCGGAAACTCAAATTGTGTTTACAAGCAGGTTGTTGTTACACAACAGCTTCTCCGTGAATACAAAACGTCAGTTTCCCTATTTCTCATGGACTGTAGCAATTCTGGAATGTTGCTTTCACCTCTTGTTTATATCAGAGCTATTACAGAATGCCTTCAATTCATGTCGACTTAAAATTATTTTTAAAGTTTATTGAGAAACATCCAAAGATGTTTTCCAGATTTTAAGTGTGTATATTTATAAGAGTTTTTTTCCTTAACCTATTCTCCCACCTTGTCCATTAAGAAGTGGAATAGATAGGACATATAAAGACTATACATGTTACATATATAAAAACATATTATAAATAAATATATACAGAAGTATAGTTGATTTGCAGTGTTGTGTTTCACGTGTGTAGGAAAGTGATTCATATACATACACACACACACACACATGCACGTACACATATCTATTCTTTTTCAGATTATTTTCCATTATGGTTTATTACAGGATATTGAATGTATTTCCCTGTGCTATACAGTAGGTCCTTATTGTTTAGTTTATATATACAAGTGTCTATATGTCTACCCCAAACTCATAATTTATCCTTCATTCCCGTTCCCTCTTTGGTAACCATAAGTTTCTTTAGTGTGTGTAGGGGTCTGTTCCTCTTTTGTATGTAAGTTCCTTTGTATCGTTTTTTTAATCAGCTATTAAATTGAGTAAAAGCAAAACTTATGGGGAAAAAAAAACTGTGTGGTGGTTCATCTGGAAAGACCTATTCCCACTCAGTTCTTTATAGAATCGTTGTGGGGATTAAACAAAATGATCTAAATCAAGCATGTGGACTAGTGTCTAAGCCTCATAAGCACTTAATGAAGTGAGAGCTAATATTAGCTGAAACATCTGAAGCGATAACATGGTAGAATATCAGCTTGTAATCAATTTTCTAGTAAAACTGCCACAAGCTGAAACCAAGGAAGATTGGGTCTCTTTACAAAATGCTTCTAGAAGGGCCACCTTTGAGTTCTTTTATAATATAAATTTAGAAGAAATTGGTCTCAATGCAGACTACACTTAGGGCCACTTGTGCAGCTTTTTTTTTTTTAATTTTTTTGCTTTTTAGGGCCACACCCACAGCATATGGAGGTTCCTAGGCTAGGGGTCGTATTGGAGCTCCACCACAGCTTGTGGCAACGCCGAATCCTTAACCCACTTAGCAAAGCCAGGGATTGAACCCACAACCTCAAGGCTCCTAGTCAGATTCGTTTCCCCTGCACCATGACGGGAACTCCTTGTGCAGCTTTTAAATAATACTCCCATCTGGGTCCCATCCACCCAGCTTCTGATGTAATTGTTCTGAGCAATGGCTCTAGTTCATTGTGTATTTTTTGTTTTTTGTTTTTGTCTTTTGTCCTTTTATGGCCGCACCCTCGGCATATGAAGGTTCCCAGACTAGGGGTCTAATCAGAGCTGAAGCCACCGCAACGTGGAATCTGAGATGCGTCTGCGACCTACACCACAGCTTCCGGCAACGCAACGCCGGATCCTTTACCCACTGAGCAAGGCCAGGGATCAAACCCACAACCTCATGGTTCCTAGTCGGATTCATTAACCGTTGAACCACAATGGGAACTCCCATTGTGTTTCTGAATCACCTGGGGAGCTTGTAAAACTCCTGATGGCCAGGGAATTCTCTGTAGCACAACAAGTTAAGGATCCAACACTGTCGCTGCAGCAGCTCAGCTCAGGTCACTGCTGAGGCATGGGTTCAGTCCCTGGCCCGGGAACGTCCACATGCCGTGGGTGTGGCCAAAAATAAATAAATAAATAATGAATGACCAGGTGCCACCTCTAGAAATTCTGTTTCAGGGAAATATAATGTGCAGCCAGTGCTGCACGTCATGGGACCTAATCTAGTCTACCTTAGGAATTGTTATATATGTCTCTTAGACCTTCAGTGCATATGAAAAGTTGTAGTTTTATCAACTTTGCCCAAATCAGTGGGTTTTTCTCCTTTAAGTGAAGTTCCATTCAGTGTCATGGGGGAATTATGTCCACTCAAAACAATGGTATTTGCAATTGATTGTAAAATAGAAGTATCGAACCACAGAGCTTTAGCATGAGGGCAGATCCATGATGAGCACTCAGAAAACATTTGCTGATGATGGGCAAAAAAAAAGTGTTTTTCATGGTCCCTTGGTTTATCCACGAGTATTTCATTTCAAATGGAATCTCTTACAGAGTTCGCATGAGGCTGCTAAAATATTGATTCAATGAATGAATGCGTTTCATGAACCACCCATCTGGGTAGTTTGCTTTGGGTGTAGCTGTTTTGATTTTCCCTTTCCTCTGAATATATGGTTTTGTTCACTGAATCCAACAAATTCAATTGTTTTGCTGTTTTGTAGACACATTCTTTGTGTGGCCGAGAATCCTGTTTTGCGGTGGCCACACCACACCTAGATTTGAATGTGGAGCAGCCCGGCAAACAAGTGTTAATTTGAAGCAATTGTTAAGATTGCCAGCAACAAACCAACTTGACCTCCCTCACTGGGTTCAATTAGCAACCTGCGGGCTAGGAACTTGGCTTATGCCATTCTCGTTTCCTTCATCCAGCAAAACCCCTCATCTTCCTGGATGCTGGAATAATAATGATCTCAAACGGAAGGCCTATTTTGTTCATCTTAATTTTCTCTATGTCCTTTTCCTCTGAGTACAAGCATAATACACGCTTGTAAACGAATTCAAACAGTACTGAAATGCATTAGGCAGAATGTTCAAATTCCTAAGAATCCCTTCCTCAAGTAATAACTGCTGTTAACCGTTTGAGAATATAATTTCTGCTCTTTCTGGACTAATGCTCGTGTATATTTCCTGTCAAAATTGTCAATAACATATTATGCTGTTCTGCAGCTTCTTGGTTTAACTCTATAGATAGCGGACACCTTTCCAAGTTTATACAGAGAGACCTACTTTGTTTTCCTTAATGGCTGCATAGCATTCCACTGAGTAGATTCTATAGATCTGCAATTCTGTAAGTTATGTACTAGTCATCCACTGATGGATAATTAAGTTGTTGATGTTTATATATAATATAAAATAGAATGTTTTATACATTCTATTAACATTTAATTTATTGTTATTTATAATTTATATTTAATTTATAATCATATTATTCTATAATGTATTATAGAACATTTAATTTCTTATTGAATAGAATGCATGTGTAGAAAAGGGCATATGTTGTAAGCTTACAACTTAACGAGTTTCTCCAAAGTCAACACACCTATGCCAGGTGAGGAAACAAGGTGGCCAGCACCCTGGCGATCCCCTTTAACTCCCTTTCAGTCATTTCTCCCCGTGAGTAACTCTGGATTTGTCTTTACACAGTGCAGATTTGCCTGTTTTTATACTTTGCATTAATGGTTTTATACAGTATGTTCCCTTTTGTGTCAGACTCCTTTTGCTCGACGTGATGTCTGTGGAATGCATCCATATTGTTGGTGGTGGTTGGAGTTTGTGTATTCATTCTCCTTGCTTCCCAGTATTCCATTGTGTAGGTATACCACAGTTTGTCCATTCTACTGAGGAACGTGTGCTTCGTTTACAGTCTCTGGCTGTTGCAAATAATGCCACTCTGAACATTCTTACACATGTTTTGGTGAACGCAGGCACGCATTTCTATTGATTTTATTTTTTGTTTTTATTTTTTGCTATCAGAGGTGGTGTTGAAGTGAGCATCTTTGTGAATGTATCTTGCACATTCTGTAGTTCTATAAAATACATTCTTAGAAATAGAATTGCTAGGTCACATGGTATGCACAATTATATTTTGAGGAGATATGCATCCCTTTGCTATTATCTGTGACTCAGACGCTGCTGTTGTATCTTCTGGACTGTAAGGCAAAGAAGGTTAATGAAAACCAGAATCTTTTTTTGGCCCTTTTTAGACACTCCCTAATGGGTTATTGGCTCTCTTCCATGTCCACTGAAGGACGAAAATTAAAATGACCTAGTGTGCCAGGATACCAGGGCACAGTGGGAAAGTACCAGCTGCAACTATTGAATCATCCGATGCTACGAGAAGATGCACCAAATGGATAGCATGGCTCCACCCTCCAGTTGAGATAACCTCATTTCCCAGATAGAATCTAATGTGGAAATGAGAATCACACATCTTACCAACAATTGGCTCATTCAGAATGCCCTGTCCTTGGGAGGGATTCAGCTTGGACAGTGTTTCCTAACTTTGGGGCTAAACACTTATTAGATCAGGATCATTCTTTGTTTGGGGGGGCAGTCCTGTGCACTGTAGGACCTTTAGCAGCATCCCTGTCTCTACTCACTAGATGCCAGTAGCACTCCACCCCTCAGCTGTGGCAACCCCAAGTGCCTCCAGGTATAGCCAACCGCCTCCTGGGAGGGAGAATCACCCTCCAATTGGGGACCACTGGGCTACCGCTTACCTCTGTAAGGTAAGCCAGACCCTAGCTCTCAATCAGATTATGTTTGGATTCTGGTTCCACCACTTCCTGTTGTGTGCCCTTGGACAAAGACCCAAGTTCTCTGTGCCTCTGTTGGCTCATCTATAAAACAGGCATTAACAGGAGTACTTAACGTAATTTCTTGTTGTAATTAATCTTTACAACACATGTGAACTCATGTGAAGCACATAGCAGTCTTTGACAAAAAATAAGTATTCCAAATTGTTAGCTTTATTAGTCATAATTTTTACTATTACTATTATTTAAAAACTGAGGTGATAGGGAAAAAAAGTGTTTATTTCTGGAAAGGGATGTGGATAATGTATATCTGAAAAACATCAAGGACAGTGCTCTCAGGGAGTTCCTTCTGTGGTGCAGGGAGTTAAAGATCCAGCATTGTCACTGAGATGGCTTGGGATTGATCCCTGGCCCTGTGCAGTGGGTGAAAGGATCCGGTGTTGCCACATCTGTGGCGTAGGTCACAGCTGTGGCTCAGATTCGATCCCTGGCTTCGGAAATCCATATGTTGCGGGTGCGGCCAACAACAACAACAACAAAGACAGTGCTCTTGGAACAAGCAGCAGGAACTATGGAGAAAGCATTATTTAAGTGCTGCAAAGGAAAACAGTGGCATGTGGTTGTACCTCTGTTCCTTCTCAAATTAGCGTTTATGAAAACAGAATTTGTGAAAAATGGACTTTGGCAGCAATTAGGCATTTTTAGGAACATGCTAAATCACCATGGGGAAATATTTTATTGTGTTCTCATTAATATGAAATTAGTAAATTTTGAACTGTTTTTTGAACATTTTTAAATAATAAAATACATGCAGTGGAATTCCCGTCATGGTGCAGCGGAAACGAATCTGACTAGGAACCATGAGGTTGTGGGTTTGATCCCTGGCCTCGCTCGGTGGGTTAAGATCTGGCGTTGCTGTGAGCTGTGGTGTAGGTCGCAGACGTGGCTCGGATCCCATATTGTTGTGGCTGTGGTGTAGGCAGGTGGCTACAGCTCCAATGAGACCCCTAGCCTGGGAATCTCCATATGATGCAGGTGCGGCCCTAAGAAAAAGAAAAAGCAAAAATACGTACAGTGCTAAAGCGGCCATATTGTTTTTGATATTACTGAGTAGAGAATTTTATCTTTTATGAGGGTCGATTCTCACCTCAGCCTCTTCTCCCACCAGAGGTCTAACAGATAAACTTGGGTGCCAGGAAACGTTGCCAGTGGGACAGAGTGGCATTCTGGATAGGGTTCTAGACGAGGAGTATGAGGCCGGGGCTGTCCCTTTGTGTTGCCAAAGTGGCCATCTTGGCAAGTCACTTCTTCCCTTTGGGTCTCAGTTCTCGACTGAGCAGTTGGGATTAGTTCAGCGTTTCCCAACTAGGTTCTGAGGAATCTGAGGGGTGTGAAGAAATATTCTGAAAATAAAAAAGAAAAGGAGGTGAAATTGTAGCGAATGTATTAGTTAACAATTTTTCCTCTGCAGAACTTCTCAGGTTTTCCGTAGTTATAGTTATTATGACCCTTTAAGACGGGGCTAACACGAACAACATTCTCAAACATACTGATCATGGAACAGTTTGGGAAATCCTGCATTAAAGAGTTTATTTTTGAGTACATTTAGGCCCAGAAATGTTGTGATTCCCTCTCTACTCATTTTGTATTGCTGCAGTGACAAATGACCACAAATTCAATGGTTTAAAACAATACACGATGCACACATTAGCTTACAGTCCTGGAGGTTAGAAACCCCAACACAGGTCTCACTGGACTAAAATCCAAGTGTCGACAGGGCTGCATGCCTTCTGGTCGCTCTAGGGGACAACCCATTTCTTTGCCTCTTCTTGCTTTTAGGAACCACCCACATTCCTCAGCTCACAGCACCCTGTCTCCAACTTCAAAGCCAGAAGTATTGCATGCCTCTGATTAATTTTCCGTAGTCACATCTCACTCTGCGCTCCATTTCAAAGATCCATGTGTTTATACTGGGCCCACCTGGGTACTCCAGGGAATTCCCATGTCTCAAAATTATGAATTTAATCACATCAACAAAGTCTCCATTGCCATGTAAGGCGATATATACTTGAACCTTCAACAATGCAGGGGAAGGGGATTAGGGGTGCCAGTCACCACCCCCCCACCCTGCATAGTTGAAAATTTGCCTATAACTTACAGCGGCCCTTAGTCAGTGGGGTTCCTCTGCATATGGGCTTCCTTATCCTCAAGATTCAACCAACTGCAGAATGTGTAGTAATGTAGTATTTCCTACTGGGAAAAAAATCTGCGTGTAAGTGGACCCACAAATATCAAACCAGTGTTATTCAAGGGCCAGTATTTCCAGGTTTCAGGGATTAGGGTGTGAACATCTCTGGGGGGCGGGGGATGCCATTATTTGGCCAACCACGTTATCTCAGCGGCTTCTCGGTTTCTCAGCACTGGAGGCTGTAAGATGGTGTGGTGTAGAGCCAAAAGAAGCTCGGGTGATTATTTATGTTGTTTATTGCCTTCTGACCCTGTTAAGTCTTACAGTATGGGATGACTGTCTTGTAGGAGGTATTAAGCTCCTCTGGCTTTTCCTCACCTGAAGAGCAATAAAATCAAAGGACACAAGAGTAATTAAAACAAGGCTATTGAACTGTTCTGTGCAGCATTTTGTTTTTAGCTTCCCTCCTTATAGAGGCAAGAATATCTCCTTGAAAGGAACTAGGCTCTGAACTGCACTTTATTTTAACATGTAAAATTGCCGGGCTAGATATCAACAATTAGTCATTGGCATTAAAATGTGAACATAAAGGGATTGAGAAAGTTTACTTGCTTTTTTTGGTAGAGTCATTACCTGGCTCAATTTCTAAAAAAAATGAATGCTGCGATTGTTTAAATTTTTCAAGCCACTCATGATCATCAGCTTCTAAGAAGAAAATAACATGAAGAGTTGCACTCCTTCTCACTGCTTGGTAAAAGCTCTAAAAGCCAGCCTATATCAAATGGAAGCATTGCATAGGTTTGATTGTACTTGATATTTTATCTTACATGAAAGGGATGAGGTGGAAAATAAGTTTTGAACTACAAAATATTTTAAAATCTTAGTATTTGCACTCATGTTTTTTAAGTTTTTGTTGTTGCTTTCATTTGGCTATTTTTAGAGTGATCGTATGATGCAGCAATTCTACTCCTAGGCATATACTCAAGAGAATTGAAAGCAGGTTCACATGAAAACTTGTACATGAAAAATGTACAGCAGTTTCATTCACAATGGCTAAAAAGTGGAAACAACTCCAATATCCATCAATTGATGAATGGTTAAACAAAACTTGACATAACCATTGAAATGAATGTTATTCAGCCGTAAGAAAGAATGAAGTACTGATGGAAGCCACAATATGGATGAACCCTGAGAACATGCTTAGAGAAAGAAATCAGAAACAGAAGGCCATATATTGTATAAATCCACTTGTATTAAAAGTCAAAGATAGGCAAATCTATGCAGACTTAGAGTAGATTAGTGGTAATCAAGGCCTGAGGTGAGAAGGGAATGGAGAGTGACTGCTAATGGATATAGAATTTCTTCTGGGGGTATTTAAAATACTCTGAAACTAGGTAATGGTAATGGTTGCATATATTTGTGAATATACGTTGAAAAAGTGAATCATATCATTAAAATGGTAAATTCTGTGGTATGTAAATTTTATCTTTAAAAAATTGCATCAGAACTTGGGGTGTCTGGTCTGGCAAGTAAGAAGCTTGGAAGATACCACTCCACCTAACAAGTACCAGTCTGAACAAACTGAAAAATCAATAATTCTCCTTAGATCCATTAGAGAAAAGAGGTCACAAGGCACACTGATGCCGCAAAAATTGGAGAGACCAACAGGGGAATAGAGAGAATCACAACTTATTGGAGCAGCAGTCTCCAAAGGAACTAGTGCTGGGGTAGGGAAACCTGAACTGTAACTGATGAATTGTTGGAGATTCAGTGTGGACAACTGAGAGTTAAAAAACTCTGGGAAACCCAATCATCAGTTGGTCCCCACAATTTTGTGAATTTTATCTCCTGGATCTCTACCAGATTCACAGATAATGTGGTCATCTCTGTAGAAGATTTAAAATAATTGACAAAAAAAAAAACCCTCCTGGAACTAATAAGCAATTATGGTAAGGTTGGAGGATACAAGGTTTGATATACAAAAGTCAGTTGTTTTCCTAAAATCCAGCAGTGAGCAAGTAGAATTTGAAAGTCATACCACAGTTCTACTTAACATCAAAAATGAAATATTAGGTATAAATATAACAAACTTTGTACAATATCTGTATTAGGGAAGTTATAAAATTTTGTGAATAAAAGCAAAGAAGAATTGGAGTTCCGGGTTAAGGATCCAGCATTGACACTGCAGTGGCCCAGGTTCTGCTTTGGTGGGGGTTCGATCCCTAGCCTGGGAACTTCCACATGCCACAGGTGCACCTCCCCCCAGAGAACTAAATAAATGGAGAAATATCACATGTTCATGGATAAGAAGACTCAATAATGTCAAGATGTCAGTTCTTCTCAACTTGATCTATAGATTAAAGGCAATCCCAGTCAAAATCCTAGCAAGTTATATTGTCGATATTAACAAACTAATCCTGAAGTTTATATGAGGAGGCAAAAGATTCAGAAGAGCCAAGGCAACATTGAAAGAGAAGAATAAAGCTGGAGGATTGACACTACCTGATTTCAAGACAATATAAATGACAATCATCAGAGTTCTCTCTGTGGCACAGTGGGTTAAGTCTGACTGCAGCGGCTTGGGTCACTGCAGAGGCATGCATTCAATCCCCAGCCTGGCACAGTGGATTAAGGATCTGGTGTTGTCACAGCTGTGGCATAGATCACAGCTTCAGCTCAGATTTGATCTTTGACCTGGGAACTCCCATAAACCTTGGGCACGGCCATAAAAAAAATGACAGTCATCAAGGCAATGTGGTACTGGCAGGAGAATAGACACATAAATCAATGGAACAGACTTGAGATCTCAGATGTAGACCCACATAAATACAGTCAACTGATCTTTGCCAAAAGAGCGAAGGCAATACAAAGGAGCAAAGATAGTCTCTTCAGCACATGGTACTGGAACAACTAGACATCTATATGCAAAAAGTGACTCCAGACACAGACCTTACACCTTTCACAAAAATTAACTCAAGGTGAATCACAGACCTAAATGTGAAATGCAAAACTATAAAACTCCTAGAGGATTAACACAAGAGAAAACCCCTATGACCTTGAGTATGGCAATGACTTTCTTTTTTTTTTTTTCTCTTAATGGATTTTATTTCAGTTATGGTGTGCATAAATCATCACAAGTCAATTTTACAGATTTTGTATCCCAAACCCCCAGTGCATCCCCCCACCCCACCCCCGATTGTCTTATTTGAAAAACCAAGGTTTTCCAAAGTCTGTGAGTCATTGTCTGTTCTGTAAGAAGGTTCATTGTGTCTTTTAGTTTCCACATGTAAGCGGTATCATTGGGTGTTGCTGTCTAATTGTCTGACTGGTTTCACTTTGCATGATAATTTCTAGGTCCATCCATGTTGCTATAAATTTTGGTAATTCGTTCCTTTTAATGGCTGAGTAACATTCCATTGTGTGTATGTACCAGATCTTCCCTATCCACTCTTCTGTCGATGGGCATTTAGGTTGTTTCCATGACCTGGCTATTGCATAGAGTGCTGCAATGAACACTGGAGTGCAGGTGTCTTTTCGGGTCATGGTGTCTGCTGGATAGATGCCCAGGAGTGGGATTGCTGGATCAAATGGTAATTCTATTTTGAGTTTTCTGAGGAATCTCCATACTGTTT
>PVHT020000195.1:8652161-8769790 GCA_004024745.2 Catagonus wagneri
TCCATACTGTTTTCCACAGTGGCTGCACCAATTTGCATTCCCACCAACAGTGTAATAGGGTTCCTTTTTCTCCACACCCTCTCCAGCACTTATTGTTTGTAGTCTTTTTGATGATGGCCATTCTGGCTGGTGTAAGGTGGTACCTCATAGTGGTTTTGATTTGCATTTCTCTAATGAGGAGTGATGTTGAACATCTTTTGGCAATGACTTTCTAAATGCAACACTAAAGGCATAACCCATGTAATAAATAATTGATAAGCTGGATTTTATTAAAATTGAAAATTTCTGCTCAGTGAAAAATAACATCAAGAGAATGAGAAAAGATTTCACAGACCGGGAGAAAATATTTGCAAAACATACATCTGATAAAGGAATGATGTTCGAAATATACAAAGATATTTTAAGACTCAACAATAAGAAAACAAACAACCCTATTAAAAAAAATGACAGGAGTTCCCGTTGTGGTGCAGCAGAAACAAATCTGACTAGTGTCCGTGAGGATGCAGGTTCGATCCCTCACTTAGTGGGTTAAGGATCCGGTATTGCCATGAGCTATGGTGTAGGTCACAGACGTGGCTCGGATCTGGCGTTGCTGTGGCTGTGGTGTGGGCCTGCAGCTGTAGCTCTGATTTGACCCCTAACCTGGGAACCTCCATTTGCCATGGGTGTGGCCCTAAAAAGCAAAAAAAAAAAAAAAAAAAAAAAGGCAAATAATCACATGAAAAGTTGCTCCAACTAATACGTGATTAGGGATATAAAAGTTAAAACAACGAGACACCACTACACACTCACTATAATGGTCCAAATCCAGAATACTGACAATACCAAGTGCTGGCGAGGATGTGGAGTGACAAGAACTCTCATACACTGCTGGGGAGAATACAAAATGGTTCAGCCACTTTGGAAGACAGTTTGGCAGTTTCTACAAAACTAAATATGTTTTTATTACACAATCTAACATTCACACTCCTTGGTATTTACCCATAGGAGTTGCAAACTTATAGCCACACAAAAACCTGCACATGGATATTTGTTCCTAATTGCTAAACTTTGGAAGCAGCCAAGATGGCCTTCAGTTGGTGAATGGATAAATAAACTCTGGTACATGCAGACAATAGCCTGTTAGTACTAAAAAGAAATGCTCTATCAAGCTGTGAAAAGACATGATGAAAATTTAAATGCATAGTAAAATAAGCCAATCTGAAAAGATTATGTAGTGCTCAATTCTAACTAGATGACATTCTGGAAAAAGCAAAATTTTGGAGACCATGAAAACACCCAGTGGTTGCTAGGGCCTGGGAGAAGAGAGAATTGATTAGGCAGGGCACAGAGGATTTTTTGGGCAGTGAAACTACTCTGTATGATACTGTAGTTGTAAATCCATGTCATTACGCATTTATCCAGACCAGTAGAACATACAACATCAAATGTGAACCCTAATGACAACTGTGGACTTCAGATGTTAGTGTAGGTTTATCATTTGTAACAGATGCCATTCTACTGGGGATGTTGTTAACGGGGGGAAGCTACACTTAAGTGAAGGCAGGGGGTCCATGGGAGATCTCTGAACCTTCTACTCAAGTTTGCTATGAAAGTGAAACAGCTCCAAGAAATCACGCTATTAAAAATGCACCGCAAAAAAAAAAAAAAATGGAGTTCCCGTGGTGGCGCAACAGAAACAAATTCAACTAGGAACCATGAGGTTGCGGGTTCGATCCTGGTCTCCCTCAGTGGGTTAAGGATCTGGCATTGTCCTGAGCTGCAGTGTAGGTCGCAGACGTGACTCAGATCTGGCGTTGCTGTGGCTGTGGCATCGGCCGGTAGCTACCACTCCGATTCGACCCCTAGCCTGGGAACCTCCATATGCCGCAGGTGCGGCCCTAAAAAGACAAAAAAAAAAAAGGAAAAAAGAAAAAAAAATGCGCCGGAGTTCCTGCTCTGGCACAGTGGTTTAAGAATCTGACGGCAGCATTTTGGGTCACTGTGGAAGTGCAGGTTCGATACCCGGCCTGGCGCAGTGCATTAAAGGATTGCAGTGTATAGGTCACAGCTATGACTCGGATTCAGTCCCTGGCCAGGGAACTTCCACATGCGCAGCTGAGGCCATAAAATTAAAAAAAAAAAAAAAAGTGCATCCATTATCCAAGCCCCAGTAATATTTTACTGAAATTTATTTTTTTAAACTTCAGTTTCTGTACGTGTCATTGCTCAAAGGAAGCATTATTTTACTTACATAAAAGCAAAAGTATTGAGCCAGGTCTCTGAAATACTTTTTAAATCATCATTTTAAAAGTAATATATTGAAGAGAAAACATTTCTGGGCCGGGGCGGGGGCAGGGGGGAGTCTGAAAAATGGCAACTAAAAACTCAGCTTTGTGCTACTAAGTGCAGAGGGTTTGTTTTTACGTCATCCTTGGCATTTTGTGTCATTCTGCAAATTAGCTTCTCTCTTCACTTGCCCCTTTTACATGTTTTAACACTTAATAGTAAAAGCCAGGAAGCAAGATTTTTTTTTTTTTCTTTTTTACTGGAAGTGATTTTAGCTACTTTGGAACAAATGTCCTAAATATAAATATTACCCGCTGGTCTTGTTCTTTCCATGCTAATAGACACAAACGGGCTTCAGTATAGACTCTGAAGTACACTCTCCGCAAAGCTTTCTTTCAACCAACAAATACGCAAAAGCACAAAATGTTAAGTGCTGTTCCTTCTAAGTACTGGGTCTATTCTTCTCGAATGCGCAGTCTAGCCAGAGTGAAAAGGCTCAAATGCGCAGAATCAAATAGATTTAAATAAGTCAAGAAAAGAGCTAAAATGAGAGGGATGGGGTGGTGAGTGTGATGGTTGCAGAGGAGGGAGGTGCCTTAGGAAGTTAGCGTTTTCTGGGAAAATAACTGACCTTTAAGCAGGACCAGTCAGTCCTCCTCTTCCCTGCCCCCAGTGAGACACCGCAAGTTATTCCCTACATATCTCAAGTGTCTAGGTCATTTGGATCCTCCAAAGAAACATAAAGGAAAAATACACTATTGAGCAATCTTTATGGAGTCATCTGCTCAGACATATGCACGTGTTGTAATGGTTGTGTTAAAAGATGTGGTTCCTTTGCTGTTTCAAATGGAGAAGCTCTCCATGCAACTCTTCCAGTTCCCGTGCTACATGTCTGGTGATTTCTTTTCAGTGGGTATGGAACGGGGTCAACAAACTTCTTCTGTGAAGGGCCAGGTCGTAAATATTATAGGCCTTGGACGTCATACATCTCTAGTGCAACCACTCAACTCTACCATTGTTTCAAGACACAGCCCGAGACGAGGTGGAAATGAATGGGCCTGGCTGGGCTCTAACTGACAAAAACAAGCAGCGGGCTAGATATGGCCAGGGCTCTAGTCTGTCTACTCTCTCATGCTCAAGATCATCACTTGCCACGTCAAGGTCAAGTCAGGCCTCAGTCGATGTTAGAAGTGGTTTGCTACTGGTAATGGATACAGTTAACCTCCCAGTGCTTGATTCCTTTCTTTGTCTGTGAAATGGGTACATATTAATAGTGTACCTTATCTTGTAAAATTGTTTAATGATTAAAGCAGGGAGTACATCATAGGTGCCAGGAATAATAATGGGAACCTATTTATATCCACCAGAAATGTTAGTTATTCCTCACACAGCTAAATGTCCTGGGGGTGGAGCATAGCTCTCAGTTTATCTTATCTGTGCAATGAGTCTTTGATAAGCAATCTTTACCATTAATAAATCTCAGGGTGCTAACGGGTTGTCATTTTATATTTTCTTACATTAAAATTTTTTTCAACCCATAGATGGATATTTAACCAGGAAGAAAGCAGCAAAATTCAGTGTAGAAAATATGAACATAAATCAATAGTGACTGTGACTGAGAAAACATTGGAACATGTTGTTAGGCTACGACGGTTGAGATTACCAAAAGGTCAACACAGTGATTATATGCCCCAAAATTGTGCAGTATGCTTTTTGGTTGATATCACTGAACTCTGGAATTCTGAGTCTAACCATTTTTTTGAATAACGTGTTATCTATGTTTCTTAGCACATATTTCCTGATCCCATTAATATTATCTGGTGGTATGGAAATCAATCAGAACGAAGACTCATTCAAATAAATAAGCAAAATATTTTCAAAAAATCACACATTATCATAATACTTTTCCTTGTAACCATTTTCCAAATCATCTTCATATTGCCACAATATTTAACCATTGCTTGGACCATGCTTTTATGACTTCCATAACTTCCTTCCAAAAGTTTTCATGCTGTTTGCTCTACTCACCGCAAAACTGTGTGTGTGTGTGTGTGTGTGTGTGTGTGTGATCAAAATCTGGGTCTAGGAGAATGTGTGTGTAGCATGTCTCATTCATTATGCATATCACATACATTGCTCCATCTGCCCTACAGGACTTTCTTTTTATTAAATATGTTTTATAATATTATATAATTGCTGTACAATACTATCTAAGTTATAGGCATACAATATAGTGATTCACAATTTTTAAAGGTTATACTCCATTTATAGTTATTATAAAGCGCTGGCTATATTTCCTACGTGGTACAATATATCTTTGTAGCTTATTTTATAACTACTAGTTTGCACCTCTTTTTTCCCTACCCATGTTACCCTCCCCTGCCCTCTCCCACTGCTAACTGCTGGTTTGTTTCCTATTTCTCCTACAGGACAATTTTCATCTCCACTTTACCGAGCAGGTAACTGAGGCTTAGAATGGTTAGATACTTACATGACTAGTTTTGTTACCCAGCCCTGTCCACCAGTGCCAAAGAGAAACAGACACAGGGAGAGTTTTAGGCGAAGGAGAAGTGAGTAGCTTTTATTGCTTTGCCAGGCCCAGGAGGCCACAGCAGACTAATGCCTACAGATTGTGCCCTCCTTTGGGAGAGAATAGGAGATGGTCTTAAAGTTTGGGGAGTGGAAAATAGGGCCACAGATAAAGATCAGGGTAGATGCAAACTTGAATTCTTCTTCCAAGCTGGAGTTCAGCAATTCTGGGACTGGTTCTGGTCGTCCTTAAGATTATTGGGAACTTCTTTCTGGGAAGAAGTTACCATCTTCCATTCATTGGGGGTTTTAGTTCTGCAGAAGAGCTCAAAGATATTGTTATGCATATTCCTTAAGGGGGAACCAGGACCCTGCCCCAAGGCTGCATTATAGTTTCTTGACTGCTCCTCCCTGGTCTCTGCATTTCCTCCCTTCCGGGTTTAGTAACTGTTTGAACCTGCCCTTTGGAACTCAGGGAAGGTCATGGAGGCTGAAAGAGGCCCATTTCCTACAAACTAGGAATGAGAGCACAAAGGCTTTTGAGCCCGGGAACCCCACAGGGCCCTGCTTGGTTTCAAGCGCGCTTTTCACACAGGGGAGTGGTGGGATGGGAGAAGGGAGGTGTGGAAGCAGGAGAGAGACAGGCAAATGCTTTGTGAAATTTGGGGTCGGGGGGAGTAAGGCCTTATGGAAAAAATTCAAAGAACTTGTCATCCCTGATGCTTTCCTTAATCCCAGGCTATTACAATGGTTCTTATCCTGGTTGTGCTTAAGAACCCCTTAGAGAGCTTTGTAACCCTACCTAAGCCCCAACCCTAAACAGTCTAACTGGTTGGATCTATTCCTTCACTAGCTACAGTGGCTACTTACATTTAAATCAGTGAAGATTAAATAAAATAAAAAACTCAATGATTGTGTTTTGCTGGCCATTTCTCAAGCTCTCATTAGCCTGGGTGGCTAGTGGCCAGCAAATCAGACTGTACAAGAATTTCCAGACTCATAGAAAGATCTGTTGGACCTTGTTGGTCTGGAGGGGGTAGTGGGTATTTTTGAAAACTGCACCAGGTGATTCTTTTCTTGTTTTAATTGACATATGCACCCAGTAATTCTTATGTGCAACCAGGGATTTCCCGTTGTTGCTCAGCAGTAATGAACCCCACTAGCATCCGTGAGAACGTGTGTTCGATCCTGGGCCTCACTCAGTGGGTTAAGGATCTGGTGTTGACGTGAGCTGCAGTGTAGGTTGCAGATGCAGCTTGGATCTAGCGTGGCTGTGGCTGCAGTGTAGGCCGGTGGCTACGGCTCCAATTTGACCCTTAGAGAACTACTGGTCCTTGTAGGGTGTGTTCTAAAATTGATCACCACTTGGTTCAGATGAACAGATTTTGCTTTTGTGGCAAATATTCCAAGAATAGTGTTAAAACTAGACTTTTTTTGCCTTCTGTCTAGTAATGTGGAGGCATATGCTTTTATTTAAAACAGCTTGCTGGTGTTCCCATTGTGGTTCAGTGGGTTAAGAACCTGACATAGTCTTCGCGAGGATTCGGGTTTGATCCTTGGCCTCACCCAGTGGGTTAAGTATCTGGCTTTGCTGCAAGCTGCCATGTAGATCACAGATGCGACCTGAATCTGGTGTTGCCATGGCTGCAGTGTAGGTCGGCAGGTACAGCTCGACCAACCTGGGAACTTCCATATGCCACGGGTGTGGCCCTTAAAAACAGCAAAACAGGAGTTCCTGTCATAGCTCAGTGGTTAGTGAACCCAACTAGTATCCATGAGGACTGGGGTTTGATCCTTGGCCTCTCTCAGTGGGTTAAGGATCCCGCTGTGGCTGTGGTGTAGGCCGGCGGCTACAGTTCCAATTGGACCCCTAGCCTGGGGACCTCCATATGCCGAGGGTGCGGCCCTAAAAGACAAAAAGACAAAAAAAAAAAAAAAAACCAGCTTGCCTACTCATTTGCTATACAAGTAAAGATTTAGGTGAATTAACTACCAGCCTTCAATTGAAAATGTGTTGAGTTGCCTTTTCCCACTTAGGTGGAAGTATTAACAATTCATGCCAATTTTGAACTCGCTATTGAAGGTTTTTATGAAGATAAATTATCTTAAACTGCAACTGAAAGGTTTGTTGTTACCAACTCCCATCTTGAGCAATAATAGAGGTGATTGTTGTTCATATATTTGGTGATACCACAAACTAATTCATTAAGGTAAAAAGCTGATAAAGCCTGATGTCATTTTTAGGGAGTTGCTTTCCTTTCCTATTAGAAAGGAACCTCATTGAAAGGAGATTTTTGCAAATTGTCGAGTGCAATTGATGACACAAAATGTTGTCCCATGCAGCACTGAAAGTGGAAAGGAATTCACTTTGAGTTTTTTGTTATTGTTGCCTATTTTGTTTTGCCAAAGAGTTTTCAATGTAGATTTTTCCATCATCTAAATATGATATTCATCTACCCTTCAGTCTTGTTTTACTTTCTGCTGATTTGTAAATATCTAATTTGGGGTTGAGTTCTCCAGTATGGGGCCACATTTCTTCTGCATCCCTGTGTCTTTTATATAATTTTGCTCCGAAATCCATTTCTTGATTAATGAGCAGTAAATCTGCTCATATCTGAATAAAGCACCTGCTCTTCAGAGAGTTCACATGACACCTCATCCATAATGAATGTCCTCTCATCTGGATGTCCTTGGTGGGCGAAACCTGTAGCATCGATCCTTAAAGCTCAGGTTTCCTCGCAATGTGGGTAGAAAGAGCAGCCTAGGAAAGAAATGTCAAATTGCATCAGATTGAAACCAGTGACGTCACAGCCATTGGTCTCTGTGAGAACCAGAAGAGAACTGTCTTTTCTAGGTCCACCCTGCCCAACATATATGAAATGAAATACAAATATCTTACTATGCCTCTGAAAGTATTTCTCCAAGTATAATATTGGAGAGCTGCCTCTCTGGGGATCCATATTTATCGGTCAAAAAGAGGGACTTTCATAAAGAAAGCAGCCGTAAGGGCTGCTTGCTTTATTGCTGCCTAAAGTCCTGTTTTGTCAGTTGAGGCCACATGTGGACCCTCCCTTTACCACTCACGTTGTAGACCTCAATGTTTGTGTCCTCTTGCTAGCCCCTTCCTGTCCGTTCTGAACCACTCTGCCTCATTCATCTTTCCCAAAACACCCCTTTCATTGTGTCCTACCTCTGCCCCAGATTTATGGTGCATGTATTCCTACTTGTAATGGATATGGCATTTGATAAGTTTTCTAATCTACCTATTTCTCTCTCTTTAAAACAAACACCAGGAGTTCCCTGGTGGCTCAGTGGGTGAAGAATCTGGCACTGTCACTGCTGTTGCTCAGGTCCAGTCCCTGGCCCAGGGATTTCTGCATGCGGCGAGTGGGGCCGAAATAATAAAAGAAAAGAAAAGACTAAAGTAAAATAAAACAAAATACACCAGTCCCTCCATCCTTACTCCCGGAGGTAATTGCCCCATTAGCTTTCTGTTCTGTTTCCTCCTGCTGCCCTGCCTCTTTTTTGCGCACATTTCTGTGCCTCTGTTCCATAAAGGCTTTGGACACTCAGCTGCCCTCTGTGCATTTACTAGATTTCTCCCAGTTGCAGAGAGGATTTTCCAATCCTTGTTGGGTGTTCCATGTCATACTTACTTTGCACACGTGTCTTCCAAAGACCCTCATTGAATAAAGGTCACTGGCATTTTGTGATATAGCCTAAGGGTTAGACCCATTGTCTTTGGAAACAGACTGCCTGGGTTTGAACTCCTTACTCCCTAGTTGTGTGAATTCAGGCAAATTATTTTCTTGTCGGCAAAACGAGAACAATCCTGGTACCCGCCTCCTAGAGTATAACAAGTATTCAGTAAGCACTAACTAAATGTTAGAGGTTCTTTGTTGTGGTTTCAGATCCGTGGCCTTACGTAACTTTCCAGTTACCTAATACTTTGCTTTGATGACAGATATTTAGATCTGAAGCAGCTAAACATTACTCTCTGCAAGTGGGTTACAGTAGCAACAGTAGGATACTAGGTGTTAGACCAAGGTCAAGTGACGGCAGTGGAGAGAAGACAGATAGCTATGGTTAGGGAGGCAAATGACAGCAACAAGAGAATGCAGAGTCATCCTTTTGTGCTTTTACTTGTCACCTCACCTCTGCAAGTTCTGAACAATGCAAAGGGAGAATCTGATAATTAAACTAAAAGACACCACATTTTTACTGTATTCTTTAAGGTATCAGAAGGATTAGAATGAAGATGTGGTACATATATACAATGGAATATTACTCAGCCGTAAAAAAGACAAACTAATGCCATTTGCAGCAGCATGGATGATTCTAGAGACTCTCACACTAAGTGAAGTAAGCCAGAAAGAAAAAGACAAATAACATATGATATCACTTATTAGTAGAATCTAAAATATAGAACAGATGATCCTACCTAAAAATAACAAATAAACACAACAAAAAACAGAAATAGATCATGGCCAAAAAGAGCAGACTTGGGGTTCGGGGTGTGGGGAGAGGAGGCAGTGGGGTGGACGGGCATTTGAGGGTTTTGGGGGAATGCAAACTGTTATATATGGAATGAATGGGCAATGGGATACTACAGTACAGCACAGGGAAATGTGTACAGTTGGGTCACTTTGTTGTACAACAGAACTTGTCAAAGCATTGTAAATCAACTAACTTTAATAATAATAAAAGAAGTCCATGTTTTTCCACATTTTTTATGTACAAGCAGAAAAAAATATTAACACTTCAAATGCCAATTCAGTGGTATTGGTCAACAGGGTAATTGGACCAAAAAAAATGGTTTATCCATAATAAATGTGATCTAGATAAAATTTCACTATGCCGTTTTATTAAATTAAGTCATAATTCTGAAAGATAAAAGCATCACCTGTATCTAAATGTTGACTATATATTATTTAAAGCCTAAAGGGATGTCATTAAATACAGATTTATCCTCTTCTTCATAAAGGTGTTTCTACAGGGTCTAGAAAATGACTTAATGAAGAACAGTTTTTATTTTATCCATCCAGCTGATCAGCTACTGTCTTCCCTTGTGAAAATGTGGAGTGTGAAGGAGCGACCTGCCAGGTGGTTCAGTGGTTCCAGGGGTAGGACTCCAGATTCGAACTTTCAATTTGTGATCTGTGTATACCAAAGAAGTTAAGGAAGGTGAGGTTGGCTGCTCTATCATCTATCCCCAAATCTCACTATACAATTTATTACTCATTCATATTGTCATAGTATCTATGATTGGTGGGACAGCTGTTCTCCAAATAAGTATACAAGGACCCAGGCTGTTTTTTTCCTGTGGCTCCACTATCTTCAACACAAGAAGATGTTGATTTGGTTAGTCACTGCTGCATTAGCAAACCACCCCAACCTTAGCGGCTTAGAGCAACTACCATTTTCTTTGCTCTCGTGGTTCTTTCTGCAATAGGTACTCGGCTCAGCTGGACACTTCTGCTGGCCTTGACACTGGTTGCTCCTAAGGTTTCACTCAACAGGAAGGTTGTCTGGGAGCTGGATTTAGCTGAAACATTGGGACAACTAAACTCTTCTCACTCTCTTTGTGGCCTCTTCACTTGGTCTCTCCAGTATAGTAGCCACTGTTATAGCACAATGGTTCAAAGGTCCCAAGAATGCAAAAGCAGAAATCGCCAGGCCTTTTTATGTCTTAAGTCTAGAATTATCTCAGCGTCATTTCTGCCACATTTGATTGGTTAAAGCAGACCACAGAGCTAGTCGGAGTTGAAGGGCAGAGTCACTAGGGCATGAATATTAAGAGATGTGGTCCATGCCTGGAACTACCACATGTGGCTTTGAGAGGTGTTGTATCCAGGTTTTTATGGGCCAGGGCTAGAAATAAAGCTTATCACTTTCTCCCACAGTCCATTGGTTAGAGCTTAGTCATATGACCTCTACTACCTGCAAAGGAAACTGGGAAATGTAGTCTACCTGAGAGCCCATGAAAAAGAGAATCTGTGTGTAGTCAGTCTTTACGTCTTTTTCTATGCCTCCATCTCCACCTCTGTAGAATGGAATTGTGGAAGCAGGTGAATGCGTGACACATGTACAGTGCATCTCACCTAATACATGTGCAATGTTTCCTATTATTATTACTATTTGCTATTATGCAGTGACTATTTGATTGTATTCTGTTTAAATCAACACACATGGCAGTGGATGCTATGCTAAGGAATTTGTACTTTGTCCAGGAGCTAAAGAGGAGACATCAAAGGGTTTTAAGCAAAAGAGTGGTATCATCAGAAATGTGACCACCCCCAAAGTTTGACAGAGTGGTTCTATAATTTTTGTCCTGAATGTGCAAAGTGTCTCCATTGTTGGGGAAAAGTGACCTTGGCTTGGATTGCCAGTGTCAGAAAGTGAGACACATGAACACGGGGCGATCTCGACAAGGCTCTTTACTTCTGCAGAAGGGCGCAGGTGTTCAAAAAGTGCGTGGAAAGAAGAAAGACCCCACCTGTTTATCCCTAACGAAAGTGGGATATCTGTCCCCTTCCCATTGGTCAGGTCAGGGTGCACATTCTTCTCGGTTGGCTAATTTGAAACAAATTGTTACTGGGAGAAGAGGGAAAGGAGCGGGTCGGAGGAAGGTGTCTCAGACGAAGCAGGAACAAAATGGAGTAACCTTTGATAGAAAAGACATACGTTAATTCTCACAATATAAACAGAAATAATCCAGAATAAGAGGCAAGAAGAAGGTAGAGTGAATGCTTAATGGCATGGATTCTTAGGCTGTAAATTGTTTCTTGGTATCCTTGGCTAATCAAGAGTTAAATGGGTAAAAGATTACTGTGTTCTTGACATTTTTTTCTTGGTTAGCAAAACTCTTCTGCAAATTGGACCTTTTAATTGCATCCCGATATTTATTTCAAAGGCTGTTTGGGTCACTTTTTGGCCTCTTATTGGTTCTACTTAAAGAGCATTTGAATCTTAAAGATTCTTTATCTTCATCCTTTGTTTTTCTGGCTCAAATGTATTTTTTCCAAAGAATGCAAAAGATATACAACTTCTCCATTATTTCTGCATTTCCTCTGGAGGCCTAACTTGGTTCCAGTCTTAAAACAGACTATGAATTTCACAAGGCATTGTCTCTTGAGATTGAGATTATTCACTTATAAAAGTAGTCACTTTCGCATGAAACATTCATTGACCTGACAGTGTTTGTCTCCATCAGATAAACAGGTCAATCCCATCTTAGGTAATTATTCGTATTAAATTGTGTCTGTTTCTTATTGGACACTCATGACAGGGCTCTGACTACTGCTGGTTGTGGACTATGGCTTTGTCTTCTGGTTAATTTCATAGTAAAGCCTTGTGGTGGCTGGGATCACAGCTGCGTTACTTATGAGCTGTGAATTTGGGGGCACGTTACTTAACCTCTCAAGCTTCTGTCTTTTCTCATCTGTAAAATGGGGATAATAATGTAACCTATTTTTTATCATTCTTTTCTTGGTAAAATGAGTTAATGCCCATAAAATGCTTAGAACAATGTCTGACACTTAGTAAGGATTCAGTAACAACTGCATGTTGCTTTCATCTCTTAAAAAACTAAAAGATCATTTGCCTAACAATAAGTGCATTGCATATTTATCAATTTCATGTGAAATATTATATTGAATAACTTAAATTCCATTAATGAGTATCCAGATTACATGAACCATATTCACAATCTGCTGGAATGATGACCATTTGCAACATCTGAGTTTTGAGGGTAGTGGAGGTGGAAGTATATGCAGTAACAGGTAAATTTTTACTCTGAATTTTCTCATTAAGTGTAATTGTTCTAGTAAAGAAAACCATCTGACGTATTTTATTGTTTTTAAATTATTTCCTCTTAGTAAATAAATGCCAGCAGCAGCAGAAGCTGTGTGGCTTACATCAAGTGATGATTAACCTCACGGAATCCTAGTAAAAAAACATACCACGTCCTTAAATTTTGAGTTAGAAAGCTCTTCTGTGAAAAAATTTCTCAGTTTATCAGTTCTAATCACAGTGATTCTTTGGTTGGCATTCACTTGAGATCACCAGGGAACTGTAGGTTCATATTGACTGGAAAACAAAGATGTCTTTTGGAGTTATTTTTGGGTCAGTGCCATGTGGTATACATGGAGATCAAGGTAATTAGTGATCAGGATATGTTTTTAATTTTTCCCTTTCTCTCTGCTTTTCATGGATATCTCCCAGCCACCCCCCACCTCCAACCTGCTCCCTCTTAAACGTGGCCACGTGGTTACAGCCGCTCTGACCTCCACACCCTTTGTTCAGGAAATGAACAACTTCTCAAGGACTATTGTTCCACAAAGAGCATAAAATTCATAACATGTGTTATGCTTCAGTATAAAAGAGAATGAAACCTTTTTGTTTTTTTTCATGGTTTTACTAGCGTTAGAAAAAAGAAGTCAGTGTTTTTAAGCACTGAGATTTTATCCTAAACAAAGAAGGCACCCTATGTGCTTTATCATGCTCTCCAGGGTTTTACCAGAGGCTTCGGACTTTCTTGGGTTGATTCCTAATAAGGACAGTTTGCACAGTTTCTATTCAATTACCGTTTGTAGATCCTTGTGGAAAAAGGGATTTTTTTTTTTTTAGAGGAATCCTTTTCTAACTCCAGAATATCTCTTCAAAATAGTCTCATTAAAATAAAAAGCAGGAAATTCAGTTTCAATTTCTCTGCATTCTTTTTGTTCCTCCCCTTTAGCACTCACACACACTCACACACACTCACACATTCACTCACACACTCACTCACTCAGCGACACAGCCTGCTTCCGTTCTGAAGGGACAGGAACTTCTCAATGATCCGTTGAGAAGATTGCATTATTTGGATCCCAAGACTCATGGTCGCTGAGGTCTCCGCGACAAAAGGTATCGTGGGAGTCACAGCTATGCCAGCTGGGCCATTTCTCAGACACTCGCTGTAATCTGCCGTTTCAGGATGTGTTTTTCACCAAAAAAATAATTTTTTTTAAACAGACTCAAGTTCCTACTCCAAGCTTAGTTCAGTGAAATTAGAGAGGCCAGCAAAGACACAGCTGAATGTAATTCATGGGTAAGCAATATGAACATCTACGCTTCCATTTCTTTTCCAGATTATTGTGATAAAATGTTGTGATTCTTTCACATTTGTCTTTTGCTTTGGGAAGAAAAATGGATTGATCAGCATCTGAGATATGTGACAGCTAAGTCCTGTCTGTGCCAACAGAGACTTATGAGAACGTTATTTTTAGATTGATTGATAATATTGGAGCAGTTTGAAATGAGCAAACTAGACCAGGAAGGAACGTGCCGTGATGAAATGGAACTGGGCTGACAGCTCAAAAGATTCAGCACAGGCTGTTTTCAGATCTGAAAGGGTGAAGTGGCTTATCTTCCCCTCGAGACTTCTTGAACTTGGGCAACATGTTAGTTGCTGTGGTTATGATAAATAGGGGCTTTGGAGAACAGCTCAGATAAGGCTAATCCGAGATCTAATGTGCTATGCTTTATAAAAGAGGACAGCCTTAAGCATCTGGATTTTTAAATACTCTCTGGTTTACCCTATTATAAGGGTGTGTCTCGTAATGAAAAGACTCAGTGACCCTTGAGACCCAGCTTCCACTCCGCTACAGCAGGAGTCACCTAACTTCTTTGGACTTTGCTTTGCTTCTTGGTGAAATATATATAGTAGTTTGGGTCTAGATTCTGGAACCTGCAGCCTGGCTTCAAATTCCAAGCCTACCACTTATTAGGTGCATGATTTTTTTTGGGGGGGGGGGCATGCGCATGGCATGTGGAGGTTCCCAGGCCAGGGATCGAATCCCGGCCACAGCAGCGAACCTAACTGCTACAGTGACAATGTTGGATCCTTAACCGCTGCACCACCAGGGGAATTCCCATGAGGTGCATGATCTTGGCAAGTTACTTAAGACTTCCTCATCTGAAATATGGGGATAATAATGGTGGGCATAGTCCTTAGAGTTGTTGTAAGAATTACACGAGTTAATATAAAGGCCTTAGAATAGTAGCCAGCAGAGTGGACAATGTTAGCCGTATCTCCAAGGTCCAGTCTCTTTCTGGAGGTCTGCCTTCTAATTTCAGTGAACTAAATTTAATTCTAGAAAGACAAACAAAACTTCAGCTGCTGGTCCTGTCACTGAGAAGTTTCGAACTCTCACAAGTGTTTCCATTTCCCACACCCCCGAGATCCGTGTAGGCTCTTTTACCTGTTCGCCATCTAAGAGTCAAGTGAAGCTTCAAACTCAATTAAATCGGCGACTGGTAGACAAGTCCACAATTCAACTAGGGAAAAACGGAAATGAAACTGGCCTTTAGTTCTGACATTTTTGCCTTTGGGGACTTCCCATATGCGGCTGTATCCCCTCTAGGCCAACCAATGGAAAGTTCTTTACACTGGAAGCAAGATGTGAGTGATGTTTGGTTTTGGTTTTTGTATTTTTTTGCATGCCATTAGCACAGCCCTGGGTCTGACAATTTTCATGTCTACTTTGGTTGATCAGTAATGCAGATAAATAGGCCATTTGCAGATAACCACTTTCATTTCACCCTAGATTTTACATACTTTCCAGTACCCCCAAGCCTGCTATGTTGTGTGATCTCTTTGCAAGTTCTTTGGGATGTTGCCCAGAGAAACAAAATCATAGGAGAGGAGGAAAATGTTGATCCCAAAGACAAATCCTAATCAGAGATGAGCCTTTTACTTTTAGTCTAGTCCAGGGGTCAGCAAACTTTTTCGGTAAAGAGCTGGATAGTAAATATTTTCATCTTCTTAGGCCAGACGGACTCTTACAACTATTCAACTCTGCCACTGTAGCGTGAAGGCAGTCATAGACTGTCCCTAAAGAAATAGGTGTGGCTGTGTGCCAACAAAACTTTATTTACAAAAACAATCAGTAGGTGGGATCTGGCTCACAGACAGTAGTTTGGCAAGCCCTGGCTTGTCATCATCCCCATTTCAGAGACTGGGAAAACGAGGCATGCGGAGAGAAAGTAGCTTGCTAAAAGCCACATGGCTGGAAAGTGGCAGAGCTGGGTTTCAAGCCCAGGCAGCCTAGCTTGCCAGCCTTTGGTTTTAGCCACTGCCCCAGGCTGCCCTTGGGTTGGCTCATCCCTCCCTGGGATGCTTATCTCCTGAAATCAGCCTGGTTCATTATCTCACCTCTATGAGAGTTAGTTCAAATGTCACATTCTCGGTAACGTTTCCCTGGAAAGCCTCCCAAGGCTGCTGATTCCCCTTACACTCCTCTACCTCCTCTTTTTCTCTAGGGCTTATCACCTTGTAACTTGTAACTCACTTATTATGTTTGTTCCTTATTAGTTTCTTCCACGGGCAGGGCTCTTTGTTTTGTTCACCGTTGAACTCCCCCAGTACCTAGAACAGGGCCTGGCCTATAGAAGGTGCTCATTAAATATTTGTTGAACGGGTGAGGCACGTTTTTCCATCATGTTACTCTAACACATTTTGACATCCTTCCTGTAGCAATAAAGAGCTAATATTCTAAGGCAAAAGGTTAAAAACGGACTGCTGTTTCTACAAACCTTTCAGAATTTCCCAAAATTCCTGCTTTAAATAAAAGGACCAGGATAGATAAATAAAGCATCAAAATGATGTAGGTGTAAAAGTGTTAAATCTTCCTAAAGATCTGTTGAGGAGTGCTTGAGGAATCAAGAGACACGTTAGCAATTACTGTGTTGAGTTCATAAAGGAATAACCTCTTTTAAGCGTCCCAACAGGGGTGTGAGTGACAGCTAGGCAAATATCCTTGGCTTTGCCCGGAAGCTCATGAGGAAGGGAATTCCTTGTCATTGCAGATATGTTTGTTTTGGAGTTATGAAGAACTAGGCAGCCCCTTTCAGAAATGTTGGTTGTGAGCCTGGTCTTTAAACTTATGGCATGCTTCAGCAATTCTTAATTATTAATAAATGACAGCTGGCCACAATAGAAACTAGTTAAAAGAAATTCAGCCCCTGGCATGGATTATCTAACTATCATGCCAATTTTCAGGCCTTAACTTACTGATCTGGTCTTTTCAGACCAGATGGAACCACAATACGGCTGGCTGGCTTGTAAACACCTAGAAAAGGCATCTTATACATAGTGGAACAATTTATTCATGAATTCAACATACATTTCTTTTTCTTTCTTTTTTTTTTTTTTTTTTTTTTTTTTTTTTTTTTTTTTTTTTTTTTGTCTTTTTAGGGCTGCACCTGCAGCATATGGAAATTCCCTGGCTAAGAGTCGAATCAGAGCTGCAGCTGCTGGCCACAGCCACAGCTATAGTGACACCAGTTCCTTACACACAGCCGCGTCTGCGACCTACATCACAGCTCACGACAACACCAGATCTTTAACCCACTGAGCAAGGCCAGGGATCAAACCCACATCCTCATGGATACTAGTTGGGTCTGCCACCACTGAGCCACAACGGGAACACTCTCAATTCACATTTCTTAAGAGTTTTTGGTGTCACTAAAACTGCCAGGTTTTAAAAATGGACACAAAGGAGTTCTTGTCGTGGCTCAGCAGAAACGAATCTGACTAGCATCCGAGAGGATGCAGGTTCAATCCCTGGCCTCGCTCGGTGGGTTAAGGATCTGGCGTTGCTATGGTTGTGGTGTAGGCCAGCAGCTGCAGTTCCAATTCAACCCGTAGCCTGGGATCCTCCATATGCCTCCAGTGCGGGACACAAATTTAAAGGAATGAGGAGTTCCCTTTATGGCTCAGTGGTTAATGAATCCGACTAAGAACCATGAGGTTGCGGGTTCGATTCCTGGCCTTGCTTAATGGGTTAAGGATCCGGCGTTGCCGTGAGCTCTGGTGTAGGTTGCAGACGCGGCTCGGATCCCGCGTTGCTGTGGCTGTGGTGAAGGCCGGCAGCTACAGCTCCTGTTAGACCCCTAGCCCGGGAACCTCCATATGCCGCGGGTGCAGCTCTACATAAAGGCAAAAAGACAAAAAAAAAAAAAAAGTTTAGAGGAATGATGGTCAGAATTAATTATAACTTCAACTGCCACGTATTCGGGGTTTGCTAAGAGATAATAAGCACTCTGCAAGGAATTAATTTCCATTATCTCGTAAGAGCACTACAGACCTGAGAGTTAAGTCTTGTTCTTTGCTCCATCATACTGATAAGAAAACTGAGACTCAGAGATGATGTTCTAAATCTTGCCAAAGAGTTCGTATCTATTAAGTCTTCATTATCATACCAGTGGGTCTCAATCTTTCTTGTGCAAAAATAAGAATCACCTGAGGAGTCTGGTTTATGATGAAGGTACTTGGACCCCATTCCTTGTAACCCTAATTCCCCAAATCTGCCTTAGAGCCCAGAAACCTGCATGTTTACGAGAATCATCTGCCCAGGCAATTCCACTGCCCCAGGTCTGCAGGACATATTTTAAACTGCCTTGCATCACTCCTTGCCAGCTTACTTGGCTTTGGGAAATTTACATTTGGATGAGGTTAAAGAGATCCTGCTATTTGGAGTTCCTGTTGTGGCTCAGCAGTAAACAAAGCCAGCTAATATCCAGGATGACGCAGGTTCGATCCCTGGCCTTGCTCAGTGGGTTAAGGATCCTGCATTGCCGTGAGCTGCGGTGTAGGTCACAGACGGAGCTCAGATCTGGCGTTGCTGTTGCTGTGGTGTAGGCTGGCAGCTACAGCTCTGATTTGACCCCTAGCCCAGGAACTTCCATATGCCGCAAGTGCGGCCCTAAAAAGACAAAAAAAAAAAAAAAAAAAAAAAAAAAAAAAAAAAAAGAGAGAGAGAGAGAGAGAGAGAAACGCTGCATTTAGAGATTCATCTGAGGGACATAATAAAACAATGTGGTATAGACCAAAACCAAAATTATTTCAATCAATTTTATTTCATAGGAAAATCAAGTCTGTTTGTAAAGATGCAGTTTAGCTCAGAAGAATGGCCTTTTCTGAATAAAACACAGATATTAGAGTTTTGGCTTTTCAGTTTGCCTTTTGCTTCTTTTTTCTAAACCTAGAGACATATACTTCTGATGGACAGGAGCTCTCTTTAGTCGGTGCTCTTGGTGAATTGTTTCCAGTTAATCAAGCTTCTATTGTATTGAGACTTTTTCTGTTTGCCTCTTTTAAACTGGTTTGTGGTGCTTGTGCTTCTTAATGCTGGTTCTAAATAACTTCTGATTCTGTTTACTTATCGACATAACATACAGAATAATACATGTATAGTATACATAATCATGCATAGCATGCCTAAGAGTATATAGTGCATGCATTTGATGATAAATAAAACATGAGCGTTCATATTTTCTGTCACCGTCCTTTTTAAGGAGAGTCTGTGTGATTTGGGCCTATGCTAGGTCAGGTTTGCTCCATCTCTGCACTATGCACATTTGGAGCTAGATGGTTTATTGTGCGCATTGGGGGGCTGACCTGTGTATTGTAGGACATTGAGCTGATCCCTGACCTCTACTAACTAGTTGCCAGCAGGAAACCGCGCCCTAGGATCATGACAGCCAAAACTGTTCCCAGACATTGCCAAATGTCCCCTGAGGGGGCAAAATCACCAAGAACCACTGTGCTATATCATTTTGTATTGTATTGTTACCTCTTATTAATGCTGCCCTATAGTACCCCAGCATAAAAGAGTATTTTTGTACCTGTTAAAGCTTTTTGTCTGTCCAGAGACACTGGGTCAGTTTCAGCCTCGCTTATATTTAGGAAGTTGAAACGAATTAGAAATCATCCACTTTCGATCTTAAAAAAAAAAAAAAAAACTGTGACAACCACTCAAAAACTGGATGCAGAAAAAGCCTTAAAATGAGTCATCTATTGATGAGATCAACAGTCACCAAAGAAAAATGCTGGCCTGGAGTGTGCAGTGGCAAATTGAGAAGAGCCAGCAACACATTCTGCACTGCTCTAGTGGGCTTTGGCCCTCTTCTTTGTGCTTGTTTATTACTTCATGGGCCACGTGGTGAGGGTCAGAGGGCAACACTGAACTTTAGTTTGTCTTCCTGCTTGTAATAAGTCTGATGAATGAGTGTGAGTGTCAGGGATTCACTATTCCTCAGGTCCAATATTTTTACGTTTATTTTCTGCTCTCATATACTGGCATTTTTGGTCTCCTCAGCAGGCTCTCGTTCAAAAGACTGTTCTTTGAAGTTTATTCAAATCATTCTCCCTCATAGATATAATATTTCGTGAGTTGGTTAATTCCCAGTTTCTTATTGAACTCATGATGTACCTGATTCATTTAGTCCCTAGATGGCCATGTGTTTATTATTTGTGAATTATTTATTCTTTAATGACAGTTAATTGCCAGGTGCAATCTTGGATACTGGGAACGCCAAGGTCAGTAATCCGGACAAAATTCTTGCTTTTGTGTATCTAGCTGATGTATATAGTTCATGATATAGGGTGCTAGGACTGGCTCGCTGCCACACGGTAATAGGTGCTAAATAAATATGTTTAGGGTACTAAATGACTCCTATCTCTTCATATCACAGGTTGGCAAACTACAACCAGTGGGCCAAATGGAGCCTGCTGCCTATATTCGTATGACCTACATGCTTAGACTGGTTTTTACTTTTTTGTGTGTGTGTGTGTTTTTTTTTTTAATTTTTTACGACTGCACCCGCAGCATATGGAAGTTCCCAGGCCAGGGATTGAATCTGAGCCTCACCTGCAACCTATGCCGCAACAGTGGCAATGTTGGATCCTTTTACCCACTGCCCTGAGCTGAGGATCAAACCTGCATCTCCCCAGTGACCTGAACCGCCGCAGTCGGACTCTTAACCCACTGCGCCACAGCAGGAACTCTAGTTTTTACATTTTTAAATGGTTGGAAAAAAAATCAAAAGAATAATATTTTGTGACATGAAAATTATATGAGGTTGGAATTTTAGTGTCCTTGAGTAAAGTTGTATTGGAACTTTTGTTTCCATGAAGTTTATGGCTGCCTTTGTACTACATTGGCAGAGCTGTGTAGTTGCGACAAAGACTCTATGAACCACAAACCTGAAATATTTACTGGTATAGCTTTCTATAGTTCCATTTAGTGGGAAGAGTGCTTTCAGAGTTCCAATCTTGGAACCTCTCCAGCTCAGATCGTTGGTGGTGGTACCTGTAGTCTGAGGCAGCACTTTTGCACCAGGAAGTAGGGCGAGAAAAATCTGATGGGAGGTCAACACCTACTTTCTTAAGTGTCTGGGAGCTTATCCTCATCTGAACTCCATCCCCTGGACCTCATCAACCTTCTCGTCTCATTCTCCCTCCTACTCCTGCTGTATTAGTTTCCTATGGCTGTTGCAACCAATTTCCATAAACTTAAAACATCAGAGATTTAATGTCTTACAGTGCTGAAGGTCAGAAGTCTGGCAGGGGCCTCACTTGGCTAAAATCATTGGCTGCATTCCTTCTGGTGTCTCAGGGCTGGGGCAGGGGCAATCTTGCTTTTTTCCAGCTTTTAGAAATTGCTGGCATCTCTTGGCTCATGGCTCCTTCCACCATCTTTAAAGCTGGCAGTGTAATATCTTCACATCCTTCTCCCCCCTCCACACACACACACACCTCTGCTTCTTTTGTCACATTTCCTTCTCTAACGTAGCCATCTTTGGGGCAGGGGGTATTATTCTGCCTGCCACACCTTATCCAGTACCTGCACGCTCTGCAGAACAAAATGCAGGCTGAAGGGCATCTCTCAAGCTTTGTGTCCACCAGCCAGGATACTGACATGGCTGAGAGGAGAGGCTTTAGACTCTGAGCATCAGGTCTAAGTCGTTGGTTGTTGTAGAGTGAATGAGTAGGGATTATGGCATCACTACGTTTGTTCAATAAAGGAAAGCAGGACATGCTTATTCCTGGGTGTCTTAAAGCTCACATTTTGTTTCAAAAAGTAACGTCTTCACTATTACAGCTATCATAGAAATAGCATGATTTCTTGTGGTGGATTTGAATCTTTCTTTGGTGGGGGAAGACTTGAGTTTTCAAGGAATGGGAGACTTACTGCAACCAACCTGAATGATGGGGTGCAAACTCAAACCTGAAATCTGACCAGGCCTTGAGTGCAGTGGCTGTCAATCCTGGTTGCATGGGCCAGTCAATCAGGAAGCCCCCCCCAAAAAAAAAATAGGTGCTCAACTGCACAGCAGACGCCTGCCTCAGAACCTCTACAAGGTCATTAGTCTAATCTCTTCTTTAGCCCCTATTTGGCAGTTTTCATAATACAAAAGCAAATGTATTTATGCACATAAGCACTGTGACCCCTGGGAGCTCTAGGAAGAAGTGACTGAGGAAATGCAGAAACTTTATGGGTTTGCTCAGTGATCCACCCGCCAACCCTGTGTGGTTCCCACAGTTACCACATCTGGGGACTCCATCCTCAGCTATAGAAACCCAGAATGGAGTAGTGGGGAGGTGGGAGAGGACCCGGCTGATTTTAGGTTTTAGGCTTCTAGGTACTTCATTGTGAATTCTCTTGAGTCGAACCTTGTGACAAGTTGGATAAACTCTGGGTGAATATTTTAAGAAAGAGCTCTTTAAACAAATTAATTTTAAAAGATGACATGGATTGAAATTAGGAAGGTGGATGCATTCAATGTGAGCCAACACTAAATTATCAGGCCTTAAAAGCAATTCAGCTGTAGTTTTAAGGCATGTCAGCAGAATTTCCCAGCCATTGTGTGGTGACTCTATGTGTGCTTGGCTCTATGTGTGTTTGGCTCTGAAGTTAGGCCTCTCGATTTTCCAAATGTCTGTATTATATTAAAGATAAAAATAAAAATGGAGAACACTGCTCTGTGTCATTTATAGCAGTCACTGATACCTTCTGACTTTATCCCAAGATACTAGGAATAAATACATTCTATCCTGTGAGTTAATTGTGTTAATTTTATAATTTCCCAATAATGGACCTCACATATTTCCAACTTGAAAAAAATAGTGTTAATCAATATTATCAAAATGACTGTGCTACCCAAGGCAATGAACAGATTCAAAGCAATCCCTATGAAATTACCAAAGAAATTTTTTCAAAGAACTAGAACAAAATAGTTTAAAGCTTGTTTAAAAACAAGTTTGATGGAGTTTTCATTGTGGCTCAGTGTGTTAAGAACCCAACGGTGTCCATGAGGATGCGGGTTTGATCCCTGGCCTCACTCAAAGGGTTAAGGATCTGGCATTGCTGCAAGCCATAGTGTAGGCCACAAATGTGGCTGGAATCTGATGTGGCTGTGGCTGTGGTGTAGGCCTCAGCTGCAGCTCTGATTTGACCCCTAGCACAGGAACTTCCATATGCTGCAGGTGCAGCCATAAAAAGAGGGAAAAAAACTGTTGAAGTGCATGTACTTAATTTAAAAAAAATCATTGAAATTCACAGTGGTGGAAATATAGATTGAAGGTGATGAGAAAATTGGGACATAGTGGAAAATTCAGATTATTTGATGTATTTATGACTGCTGATTGGCAGGTAGCCAGAGACAACAAGATGGTGGAGGGCGATTAACTGGAGTAGCCCATATAGACTTTTCCAGGTCAGCATGAACTCTTGAAGCTTCAGCTATTGAAGTTTGTGGTATAAAATGGATTATGAAAACTTGGTCTATTACCCCAAATCAAAAATGAAATCAAATGATATTTTTTAAGAGGCCACACATTTGATAATAGGTAGGTTTGGAGACACCTTTGAGGTCACTCTTCGTTTATTATTTGATAACCTTCTCCCCTAAGAAAGTAGTGTTTTTGGACATGTGCTAAGGGTGGGTTTCAGGACCAATTGGCTTTGGGGACAGTATTACCTACTTTGTGAAATGACTCTTCTAAGGCCTAACCAATGCACCTTTCCTGCTTTCAAGAAAGTGCCACACTCTACTATTTTTAGGGTTTGGCTGTAGCCTTCTCTTGAACCATAAGCTACCATAAGAACTAAAGTCTTAGGAGAAAAGAATCCGTAAATTCAAATCATTACATATAAACCAAGCTTTTTATCTTTTGTGGCTAATAATTCCCAATTTACCAAATAAGTTAAAAAATCTATAAAGTTAAGAATCACAGGCTGCGATGTATAATGGACTCAGGGAAATGTAAAACATCAATCTTCACTTATTATGTAAAGTGTAGTCATTTTTGTTGTGAACGGTTTCCAAAACTATGTATTATTTGATTGCAGTGGAACTATTTCGTTGGGAGAAGAAAATGAAGGCTTGAGAAAGATGTAAACTGGCCTGATTCTGTTTGGCCAGATTTGGGAAGGTGTTTTATTTATTTTTTAGAGATAAAACAGCACTTTCAACATGTCAAATATGAACATCTTTCTTCTCCCTGCCACCAAACCTAATTCCCTTCTGCTCTTGCTCATCTTGGTGACTGAGTCTACCATCCTCCCAGTTGCTCAAACCAGAAACCTTTAAGCCATCCGAGATTATTGCTTCCCCATCCCCCACTGCATCCAATTTGTCTGCAAGCATCTGCGTTGTTCTCAGTGTCTCTCTGTCTGTTCACATTTGAATCAGTGTCACACCTGGCCCAGTGACTTTTCTGATCTCTATATCTTGGACTTGTTCTCCCCCTAAATTCCTTTAGAAATGTGGTTACAGTCATCTTTCCCATATGCAAATCTAATCCTGTTCCTCTCTTAGTCAAGGTTCCTTAATGGCTAGCCATAACCTACTGAGGAAAACCCAATCTACTGTGCAATGCCTGCAGAGAAAGCCCTCCAGGATCTGGCCCCGATTTCTGCTTGGCTTCGCCCCCTGCTATTTCCTTCCTTCTAGCCTCATAATTTCCCCCAAAACAGCCTGTTCTCTCAACTTCATTTGCCTTGACACCCACGGCCTTTTCCAATGTTGCATTTCTATTGAGCAAACCCTTAACCCTCTTGTTCAGCTTTTGGGTCTCCAGTGAAACACTGCCTTCTCTGTAAAGCCTTCCTTGATCCCCAGACAAATGTCAAAGCCTTTTCTCCTGGGCATCCCATTGCTTTTGGTACTTAACTGCTAGTACCATCATCTCTGTATTTGATGGATTCCAAGTGTTTTTCCTACCAAAGTTTAACTCCTTAAGGACAAGGACTGTGTTGTCATTTTGATAATTCCAAGCCTAGTCCTGTTCTTAGCACGTAATAGGTGTTCATTAAATTTTGTTTGCATGAATTATCCAGGAGGACATAGTAAATGAAAATAATATGTATCTTCTAGGGATGGGTTTATTTCATTCGTAAGCTGTTGTTCAGAAACTGTCAAACTATAGCCCACTGTTCAAATCCAGCCTTCCACCTGTTTATGTCAATGAAGTTTGATTGGCACACACCCACACTCATTCATTTATGAGTTGTCTATGGTTGTTTTCATACCACAAAAGCAGGTCTGAGTAGTTTTGACAGAGACCACATGGCCCCCAAAGCCTGAAATATTTACTATCTGGCTTTTTACAGAAAAAGACAGCCAACCGCTGCTATAGATAATAGATTCCACCGGAAGGCATATTTTTAAAGCATTTTGACACTTCAAATAGCAGTTGGCTCCCTTAGATACCTAAACTTCATATTTAAAAGTTATCAACTCCTCTAGGATTTCCCACGTGGGGTGGGAGGAAATCAATTCACTGATAACATGCCTTGTGGTGCCCTAAGCTTAGAGGGTGTGAGTGAGGGGTCCACCCAAGGCTCGAGTCCCCAGCTCCAATCTAAACTTGTAGCTAGTCCAGTTATACCAAAAAAGGAAAAAATCCAAAATACACTGGGCCTAGAAGAATTTTCTTCAGTTCACCAAATGAGACTACAGCCTACCCACTTTGCCTAGATTTGTATCTTCACTCCCCATCCCTGACCCATTCTCACATCCTGCTTCCTGAGCCCCTCCAGGGCCCCCGGTAGCCTTCATCATTATCTGCTCAGTGCACATTTGTACGTGTAAAGACAAGCAAACAAAAATTCCTCACTTCCTTTAGCTCCTGTTCAAACATGGCCTTCCCTGAGGGGTCTTTCCCCGTCTCTGTATCTAACGCGGTAATTCCGTGACCTGTGCTCACACTGCCAGCCTCTTCCCTGCCTTTTTTTTTTTTTAATGAGTTTTCTTTTTTTTTTTTTTTTTTTGCTTTTTAGAGCTGCACTCATGGCATATGGAGGTTCCCAGGCTAGGGGTCTAATCAGAGCTACAGCCGCCGGCCTACTCCACAGCCACAGCAACGCTAGATCCGAACCGTGTCTGCAACCTACACCACAGCTCACGGCAACGCAGGATCCTTAACCCACTGAGTGAGGCCAGGGATAGAACATGCAACCTCATGGTTCCTAGTCGGATTTGTTTCCACTGTGCCATGACAGGAACTCCAATGAGTTTTATTTTTTCCATTGTAGCTGGTTTACAGTATTCTGTCAGTTTTCTACTGTACAGCAAGGTGACCCAGTCACACACACATACATTCTTTTTCTCACATTATCGTGCTCCATCATAAGTGACTAGATATAGTTCCCAGTGCTATACAGCAGAATCTCATTGCTTATCCATTCCAACCGTGGCTTATGGAAGTTCCCAGGCTAAGAGTTGAATGGGAGCTGTACCCGCCAGCCTGTGCCACAGCTACAGCAACGCAGGATCTGAGCCGCTTCTGCGACCTACACCACAGCTCAGGGCATCGCTGGATCCTTAACCCACACATGAGGCTAGGGATCGAACCCACGTCCTTATTAGTCGTGTTTGTTACTGCTGAGCCACAACGGGCACTGTGCAGTCCCTTCCCTGCTTTTTTGTTCCCTCCATAGCAATCATCATTATTTAACATACTCTTTTACTTAGCCTTGTTTCTTTTCCACCCCTACTAGACTGTAAATATCTCCATGTGTTCAATGAATGAATACACAAATCAATGAAATCCCAGATAAAGAGGATAAAATACCCAAGAATTAACATAGTGCCATTCATTCTTTGGAATGAACATTCTAGGCAAGAACTTGCTACCAGTAGGAAACAAAGGTGTCTCAGTAGTCAAAGGGGCCAGTCTTTCCGTCTCTCTTCTTAAAGGGGAATAATGAGGCTGGTGTTCCCCACATCCACAGCAAATCCCTGGCCCTGTCTGTGGGCCAGCACTTTTCATTCCCCCAGAGCTTTTCTTGACTGCTGAGTAAACTGTACATACCGCTTCAAAGCTGTTGTGCCCTGGCCGTTATCTGTGATGCGTATGGATTCCTCCTGAGTCAGGGGACAGTGAGCTTCAGAAGACTGTCAAGCATTGTTTCTTAGGCCATCACTTTCTCACCGTCGGCCTCCAGGGCAAAGATGTTCACTCACAGTGGAATCAGAGCTGTGTATGCATGCACCCGGATGGACTCAGGATTGTGGGAATCTTTGCCTAGATTCTTTGATGTGGAGTATTATAGCAGCAAAGAAATATATGTAGCTTTTATTGATCATATCTTGATACTTATTGTGATCAGAATAGCTCGTTAGGGCGCTATAAATATAAACTCAGTGGTTACAGTTTAGCATAGAATTTTTTAAATTTTTGATCAGGGTATAGTCGATTTACAGAGTTGAGTCAATTTCTGCTGTATAGCATGGTGACCCAGTCATATACATTCTTTTTCTCTTATTATCCTCCATCATGGTCTATCCCAGGAGACTGGATGTAGTTCCCTGTGCTATGCAGTAGGCCCTCGTACAGCTACATGTGAAAGAATGAAATGAGAACATTCTCTAACACCATACACAAAATGGATTAAAGACCTAAATGTAATGCCAGATGCTCTAAAACTCCTAGAGGAAATCATAGGCAGAACGCTCTTTGACGTAAATCATAGTATAGAATTTTAAAGCCTGGTGTTTTTAGCTTGAGTCCTTATCGGTTTCCAGTCTTATAAGTTTTATGATTTGGAGAAAATTGCTTAACCTTCCCAAGCCTCAATTTCATCTATATACACTATATGTTACTAGAATATCAACATAATATGTCATAAGTATATATCGTAATGACGTGTCATAAGTGTGCATGTTATAATAATGTATCATATAAATATAATAGATGTGTTACTACATAATTTTGTAATTATTAAATATTATTTTATAAGATAGGGTAAAATTGGCAACTAACTCATAAGGTTGTTGGAGGAAGTAACTAAAAAGCCCTTGGCACAGTTGCTGGTACAATATAGGTTCTCAATATACATTTACCCTCCTATGTCTAGTGTGCATGATGGCAGTTATCTGTAGTTTTTCCTGTTACTGAGAAACAACAACTGAAAAGTTCCCATGTGCTCCCATAAAAGAGAGGAGGCAGGACCCTTGAAACATCTTTCCACAGTTTTCTTTGGCGTCTGTATGCATCACTGTATGGGATCAGGTGACCTAGCAGATAATCAAGGTTTTGATAACTGCAATTGATGGAGAAAATCCACAGTTAACTAAGAGTGTGAATCTAACTAAGAGTGGATTTGATTTGGGGGCATTGAGAGCCAATGTTTAAACACAAAAATGAAATTTGCTTGCCTTTATTATTGATTGAGAGAGGGGCTGAGGTTTGTGAGTCGTAGATTAACCGTATGACCCTTGATGTTTTTCGCTTTGGTCTGCAGGGTGATTTCACCTGGAACAGTATGTCGGGCCGCAGCGTGCGGCTGAGGTCAGTCCCCATCCAGAGCCTCTCAGAGCTGGAGCGAGCCCGACTACAGGAAGTGGCTTTTTATCAGCTGCAGCAGGACTGTGACCTGAGCTGTCAGATCACCATTCCCAAAGGTAAGGCCCCAGCTGCCATTCTGTGGGGGATGCTGCAAGTCAAACATCTATTCTGTCAGAGCCACAAGCGGCAGGCTCCTCCCAACCCCGCCACTAACACAGGAAGGAAGCTACAGCTTCTGGGTCACTGGCTGGCACTGATGTCCGTTTTGAAAGACAGGTTCAAGTGGCACAATTTACATGTCAGTTGTAATATGTTTATCGAAAGGGAAGATCAGCTTGGGGCATAAAAGGGGAAAGTCATGTGTATTTCAACAGTCTGCATGGCTTCAGCCCAGTCGGTTAAAAAGAAGTTTTAGAAAGGTCAACTGAAAGGGTTAGAAGAAAAACCATGTCTATCTCAATATGATTTCAAAATAACCAGTTGAAAGGAATATTTTAGCAATTTGTTAAACTCATCATTTGACCTTATGCAAACCAGAATCAGTGCTTATATCAAGGTTAACTCATTTTTATCCAGTCTTGCACCAGGCGTGTCTCTGGTGGGGTCACCACTATGACACTGGAGCCGATGTAGACCTGGTTGTCTGCTGTTTTTACAAACACAGATCTTGATTTTGGTAAATATGAGAGGCATGTATCTGAAATCCTTTGATCTGTCTACTATCTTCTATACAGGTACTTTGTATTAGTGTGCAGCAGAAAGGCAATTTGAAGTGGCATGAAAAGACATGATGTTATACAAATAGAGTACACCTGCCATCAAAAGCAACCTTGGCTGATGTGCCTGAAACTTAAAGGAAAGTAGGGAAGCAATAGATAGCAAGCATCTAAAAGCTAGAAGAATGCCTAGAAAGATTCCAGTAGCTATACAACTTCTCCTTTGAATTCTTTTATTAGGGGGTTGAGGTGATGCTTCATGAGTATTTATTTATAAAATAATTCATATCATACACATACACATAGATATGTAGTTCTCACCCCTGGCTAAAATATAGCTATGTCTGGCTCCACCCTCAGTTTTCACAGCTTTGGGGGGAGGATGTAGCTGATATCTAGTGGGTAGAAGCCAGGCATGTTGTTAAACATCCTATAATACAAAGGACATTCCCCTACAAGCATCGTCAGGCCCCAGGAGCCCAAGTGCTGAGGCTGAACAACCTTGGTATATATGTAAGCATGTGCTCACATTCTATCAACAGCAGTGCTGGTGGGGACTGTTTTCCTGGCTCAGCTGTGGCCAATGGGCAGGACACTGGCTTGGGATTCTAAAGACTAGGATGTGAGGATTTGTCTGGTCACCCCCCCTCCACATGTGAACTTGAGAAATTCATCTCTAACTAGGAGGCTTCGTTTTGTGGACTAGAAAGAGTAGCACAAATACATGGACCACACAGAGGTGTTCATTGGATGAAGTGGATGGTTTCCATTTCATTCTTAGGGCCACTCTTATTCTTTTTTTTAATTGAAGTATAGTTGACTTACGGTATTATATTAATGTCGGGTAAACCTAGCGATTCTGTATTTTTACAGATTATACTCTATTAAAGTCATTACAAGATGACTGTAATTCCTGTGTTGTACAGTATATCCTTAATTCTTATCTATTTTGCACATAGTACTCTGTATCTCTTAACCCCATACCCCTATATGGCCCCTCTTCCTACCCTTGCCTCACTGGTAACCACTAGTTTGTTTTCTATATTTGTGAGTCTGTTTCTGATTTGCTATATATATTCATTTGTTTTATTTTTTAGATTCTATGTGTAAGTGATATCATACAGTATTTGTCCTTCTCTGTGTCTAATTTATTTCACTTGCTGTAATACTAAGTCCATCCACCTTGCCGCAAATGGCAGAATTTCATTCTTTTTATGGCTCAGTAATGTTCCATTGTATATATGTACCACATCTTCTTTATCCATTCACCTGTTGATGGACGCTTGGATTGCTTCCATACCTTAGCTATTGTAAATAATGCCGCTATGAACATAGGGGTGTATATATCTTTTCAAATGAGCATTTTCATTTTTTTTCCAGATATAAACCCAGGAGTGGAATTTCTGGGTCATTTGGTACTTCTCTTTTACTTTCTTGAGGAATCTTTACATTGTTTTCCATACTGGCTACACCAATTTATATTCCCACCAACCGTGTACAAGGGTTCCCTTTTCTCCACACCTTCACCAATATTTGTTATTTGTAGACTTTTTGATAATAGTCATTCTGACAGGTGTGAGGTGATATCTCATTGTGGTTTTGATTTGCATTCTCTAATAATCAGCAATGTTGAACAACTTTTTATGTGCCTGTTAGACATCTTTATGTTTTCTTTGGAAAATTATCTATTCAAGCCTTCTGCCCATTTTTTCAGTTTATTTTTGGTGTTGAGTTGTATGAGCTGTTTATATATTTTAGATAGTAACCCCTTTCAGTCTACCATTTACAAATATTTTCTCCCATTCCATAGGCTGTCATTTTGTTTTTTCAATGGTTTCCTTTACTGTGCAAAAGCTTTTAAGTTTAGTTAGGGCCCATTTGTTTATTTTTACTTTTTTTTTGCTTTAGGAGACAGATCCAAAAAATATTGCTGTGATTTATGTCAAAGAGTGTTCTGCCTCTGTTCTCTTCCACAAGTTTTATGGTTTCAGGTCTTACATTCATATCTTTAAGCCATTTTGAGTTTATTTGTAAGAAAATGTTTTAATTCAATTCTTTTACATGTAGCTGTCCAGTTTTCCCAGCACCACTTACTGAAGAGACTGTTTTTCTCTATTGTATATTCTTGCCAGTTTTGTCATAGATTCATTGACCAGAGGTACGTGGGTTTATTTCCGAGCTCTCTGTTCTGTTCCAATGATTTATATTTCTGTTTTTGTGTCAATGTCATGCTGTTTTTAATTACTGTAGCTTTTTAGTATAACCTGAAGACTGGGAGGGTGATACTTCCAACTTTGTTCTTTTTTCTCAAGATTGCTTTGGAAATTCTAGGTCTTTTGTTGTTCCATATAAATTTTAGGATTATTTGTTATAATTCTGTGAAAAATGTCATGGGTATTTTGATGGGGTTTGCATTAAATCTGTAGATTGCTTTGGGTAGTATGGCCATTTTAACAATATTAATTCTTTCAATCTAAGAGCATGGGATATCTTTCCATTTCTTTGTATCATCTTTAATTTTCTTGATCAGCGTTTTATAGTTTTCACAGTATAAGTCTTCTGCATCCTTATTTAAATTTATGCCTAGGTATTTTATTCTTTTTGATGTGATTTTATTTTATTTTTTATTAAAGTATGGTTGATTTACCGTGTTGTCCCAATTTATGTTGTGACCCAGTCATTCATATATATCTATATGTATATGTATATATATACGTGTATGTGTGTGTGTGTGTGTGTGTGTGTGTGTGTGTGTGTGCCTTTTCTTGTTTTGTCTTCCTTCATAGTCTATCCTATTGAGATGATTTTAAAGGAGATTTTTTTGTTTTCGGGCTTTTATTTTTAGGGCCACACCCACGGCATACTGAGGTCCCCAGGCTAGGGGTCGAATCGGAGCTATAGCTGCCAGCCTACACCACAGCCACAGAAATGCCAGATCCAAGCCGCATCTGCGACCTACACCACAGTTAATGGCAATGCCAGATCATTAACCCACTGAGTGAGGCCAGGGATCGAACCCAGGTCCTCTTGGATCCTTGTTTCTGCTGAGCCACGACAGAAACTCCAAGAATTTTTTTACTTTCCCGTTCTGGTAGTTTGTTATTAGTGTATAGAGTAATAACAGATTTCTGCATGTTAATCTTGTATCCTACAGCTTTACTGAGTTATTTGATTAATTCTAATAGTGTTTTGGTGTTGACTTAAGGGTTTTCTATATAAAGTATGTCATCTGCAAATAGTGACAGTTTTAATTCTTCCCTTCCAATTGGGATGTCTGTTTCTTTTTCTTGTCTGATTGCTGTGGCTAGAACTTCTAATACTAGGTTAAAGAGAAGTGGTGAGAGGAGCCACTTTTAATCTTTAAGCTGGAATCTGGGACTCTGTTGGAGGTCATGAAAGAGTTCAGGAGAAGGGAGAGGTAGATTAGGTCAGGGGACCGAAGGGACAGGCACATTTCACTAACTAATATTTGTCTCCTTTGGCTTCTTCATCACACTCTACTTGACATCACAACCACAGCCAGTCTCTCCCAGGAGGAAATACCTATCCTTGTTTTTTTCTTTTCATGCTAATGTAACGCAGAGACCCTCAGCTCAAGTAAGAAGAAAAGCCCTTTGGCATTTGGTGAAAAATGAGTACTAATCCCCAGTGTGCCATGTTGCTGTTTCTCCCTAGGACAATCTCATTCTGCCTCATCTGGTCTTGGCTTCATTTTAGGGTGAAATTGAGGCCTTCCCTTGCCTCCTTATTAACTCACAAGGTGGCCCAGTTGGGGCCCAAGATTCCTGTCTGCCCTTTGCAAGAACAGATGTTCTTTCAGTTCCTAAAAAAATTTTATGGAAATTTTGTTGGCAAACCCAATTTATAGTGAATGGAATGATGACTCTAAAAAGTTATGTGAAACCCAGATTGGATGCACATCAGATGAGATATCAAGGAACAAATTTTCTTTGTAGCTTTGTTTGTAAATGCAATTAATTTGATGTTTCTCTTTGTTCCTGCTTTTTAAATAAATAACCTTTACCAGACAAGTTTATAAAACTTATCTGCTAGAAGCTCTGTCTCCATTGCTTATTTCTGGAGTTTGTGGTTCCTAGCACATTCAAGGAAAGATTTGTTCTCTCAAGATGTTCAAAGATGTTTATATTTTCTCTAAAAATGGCAGGCAATGATTTTTTAAAAACTTCTTATGGAAGAGAGAAGAAATTGTGTATGTAGCTGGTTGGAAGAAAACCAGACATCGCCCAAGAGTTCTGAAACTATTGTTTTGGCAGATCTCTATAGACATTAAGTATTTACTGAAATTATTCAAAAGTTTGGCCAGTGCTGAGTGCTATGATAGCAGCTTTGGTCTGAAGGTGGCCACTTGGTTCCATGCAAACCTCCAAGTGGAGGGCCAGAGTAACTGTCTGAATAATTTAGTCAGAGAAAGAAATACAATCGCCAGGGCCTAGACCCTAAAGAAATGATTGCAAGCCTAATGAGATAGTAGGTATAATGAAAGTGCAAACATGCTCAAGCTCACATTTTTGCTCTTTGTCACTTGAAGATGACTGTAGGAATTTATTTATGGGTATCTGTTTGAAGGACCCTCTTTCTCTATGTGACTGATGCTTCCAGGGCTCAGATGAATGATAATATAATAATTTGTCAGCTGCTGGGATTCATCACAGAGAGGGAAAAATTGAGGATTGGGGGTTGGGAAATTATTGGGGTTGTTTCCTAGAGCTGACTGCAGGGATGAGATCCAAAGCACAGAGAGAATTTAACCTCCTCTTGAACTTTGGAAATAGGTGGACATTGGTTATACGGATACAGATGCATGTAGATTAGAAGATGATGAGTGAGTATATGGAATTTCACTCCAGATTGCCTCTCCTCTCTCAGCAAAATGGGAAGCATTTTCATCTGCTCGGAGTGAGGATAGGAAGGAGGTTCTAGAGGTTTGAGGAAAGGAATGGAAACTAGGAAAGCTGATAGACTAGCAGTGTTACTGGATTGTAGGGCAGCCTAAAAGGCCTATTTGAAATTAGTAGCTGGGAATTTTAAATTGCCAAATAAACCTGTGGGCATCTAACCACTGCTAAAGCTAACACACCTTTTTGCACTTTGAATTCCCCAGTCCTGATTAATCTAAATCTCCTCTCACTAAAGTTAGGATTTTCAAGGTGCTTTCAATAATGGCAGAGGGGGACATATCAGCTGAGACTATTTCTGTGGTAGGTAGCATATTGGACCCCTCAAAGATGGCCATGTCCTAGTCCATGGAATCTATGAATATTGACCTCATATGCCAAAAGGAACTTTGCAGATGTGATCAGCTAAGGTCCTTGAAATAACCTGGATTATCTAGGAGGATCCAAACTAATCACACTTAAAAGCAGAGAAACTTACCCAGCTGTAGTCAGAGAGAGGTATGTTTTTGGAGGAATGGTCATAGAGATGCATTGCTGCTGGCTTTGGTGATGGAGGAAGGATCCATGAGCCAAGGAATGCAGGGAGACTTTAGAAGCTATAAAAGGTAAGGAAACAGATTCTCCCTAGAGCCTCAAGTAAGAATGCAACCCTGCTGACACCTTGATTCTAGCCCAATGAGACCCATTTCAGACTTCTGGCCTCCAGAAATGTCAGGTAATAAATTTGAGTTGTTTAAGCCACTAAATTGTGGTCATTTGTTACAGAAGCCAGAAGAAACTAGTACAGTATCCAAAGGAATAAATATAATCTCAGACCACGGAATCTAGACTGAAGAAGAATGTTTAGAAATGAATGTAAAAGACTTCTATTTTCTTGAATAAGAATCAGCAAGACAAAGATGTCGATTTTGTCACAAATCATCTATAAACTGAATGCGATTCCAAAAAGCATACCAACAGAATTTGTTTTTGTAATATCACTAAATTGATTTAAACATCATCTGGGCAAATAATTATGTGAGAATAGGTAGGCAGGGGAAAATTGAAAAAAGAAGCCAAACAGAAATTATTCCTATCCATTTATTAAAATGTCATAAAACTAAAACAATTAAAAGAATACTGTACTGCTTCACAGTAGGCAGATCAATGAGAGACAGTAGAGTTCGAAATTGAAATAAAATAAATATGAGAACTTATGACACGATACATATTGCATTTCTTCTCAGAGGGAAATAAATGATGGGTTATTACTGTATTTGTGACAATGAGACAACCATTGAGGATAAAAATTAGGATTCTGACCTTACTCCTTACATCAAAATAAATTGATATGGAAGAAAGATTTGAAGATTTAAAAATTAAACCCTACATGCACCAAAACAAAACAAAGCTAGGTATTAATATATCTTTACATTGAGGAAGGTACTACCCAGAAAACATAAAGAAAGAGTGACAGTTTTCACTACCTTAAAAAAAAAATCATCTATGTGGCAAATAAACAAATAAATAGAAATTTGCAACACATTTGACAAACTAAAGGCTAACTTCTCTACTATATAAAGCTTTATTACAAATTAATATGAGAAAGAAAACAATTAAAACGTGGACAAATTATAGGCAGCTCACAGAAAAAGAAATTCAGATGGTTTGTAAATATTTGTAAGGATGCTCACCCTCATATTCACTCAAGATAAGCAATCTAAGCAACAAAGAGATTTTTTTTCTCATAGATTGGAATGGCTCCACAAATTGGACAGTGAGAAAAGAAACACTCCAATACTATTGGTAAGAAACTAATCTCGGCAGCAACTTACAAGGCAATTTGGCAGCATCTAACTTTTAAATGGCCCCCAAATGCTACGTGTAAGAATGTATCTCCCAGATATATACTTGTATTAGTTGAGACAGGTTAACCACTTCATGCTTTCATTACCATAAAAGCTTCTTTCTTTCTCAGGCACCATGCAATACAGGTGGGCCATAGGGGTCAGGAGAGTGGACTCTCCTCCACACATTTATTCAGAAATCTGGGTTTCTCCAATCTTGTGGCTCCAACCTCTTCTATATCTATTCAGCTGGGAGATATAAAATAAAAATAATAAGATTTACACAAACCTTATAAGATGACTGATGAACTTGATTTGTTACCCCTTCTAAATTTAAGCTGTTTCAAAAAGGGGATTTTAAAGATGCTATAGAGATCTAGTTGTAGCGATCAGGAGGCCTTTAAATGGGAGGGACCATGTTTATCCATGGAGTTTTCCCTGTGAACTTGAGATTGCTCCATAGAGGCAACCATGGAATCTTTCTACTGCTCTTGGCATAGATCTTGGACAGACTTTCTAGTCTGTAAAAGGCTCAGTCCTTAACGACAGAACCAGGAAGCAAAGGCAGAGATCATGGTTGAGAAGTTAAGCAACACCTAATGGCCTTCATGAACTTTTCATTTATTAAGAGCACATCAACTGAGTACTGTTTGTGTATCAGGTTTAATTAATATTATTTTGATAGTGTTTTAATAGAGATGGTCTAAGGCAGGAGTTAGTAAACAGGCCCACTGGCCAAACCCAGCTTACCACTTATTTTCATAAATAAAGCCTTACGGCACACAGCCATGCTTATTCATCTATGTGTTGTCTATGAGCAACGGTGGCAGAGGTGAATAATTGTGACAGTCCATATGCCTCACAGAGTCTCAAACTTTTACTCTCTGACCCTTTACAAGAAAAAAATTGCTGTCCTCTGGTCTAAGGTAAAATGAAAGGAAATGACTGATTTATACCCAATCTGTAAAGCAGGTTAGTGTAGGCTTTACATCACTATATATTGGAAATTAAGTATTTAATTCCACTATATAATGGAAATTAAGTATTTAAAGCTGAATGGTTAAACAAGAGAGAAATTCATTTTCAAGTTTTCTTTAGTGCTCTTTCAATTTCTTCACTTAATTTCTGATATCACAATTGAGAAAGGCTTTGCTTACGTATTTTGAAACAGTATCATGGAATGAGGAATAGCTGATGGGTTAAGAAAATGTGAACAATAGTCTAATAAAAAAGTATCTTGATGCCTCACAATTGCTCAATTATATGGCTTCCTTATAAAGCGGTCCTTTACCATTGTCCCTTAGGCAATGGAAAACCCAAGTAAACAACTCAATAAAATCAAGAAAATGATACTCTTGGGTGGCTCACACTGAAGCTGTCTTTGGTTTGTGATTTAAATGTGGATTTAAAAAGTAAGGGCCTGGATTTCCTGTCATGGCTCAGTGGTTAATGAATCCGACTAGGAACCATGAGGTTGTGGGTTCGATCCCTGGCCTCGCTCAGTGGGTTAATGATCTGGTGTTGCTGTGAGCTGTGGTGTAGGTTGCAGACGTGGCTCAGATCCTGCTTTGCTGTGGCTGTGGCATAGGCTGGCGGCTACAGCTCTGATTAGACCCCTAGCCTGGGACTGGGAACCTCCATATGCCGTGAGTGCGGCCCTAGAAAAGGCAAAAAGACAAAAAAAAAAAAAAAGTAAGGGCCACCTGGTGGGCAAGGCAGTCGAGCTTGGGTATTTCTGTAACAATGCTCGATAGAAACTGTAACTGTCCCATGTCTATTTTATCCCCACTGGCATTGTTCAGTTAAAGAAGTGAAGTGCTAGAACTGCTTATCAAAACTTCTGGTGTAAGTAAAAATGACATTGAAACCTGGGGTAAAATCCACAAACTCCAGTGTTGGTAGAAGTGGTAATAGGAAGCAAATATCACCATACAAGGTGATCAGAGAATAACATTAGACCACCATGTCCACAGCCACCATTTCTTTGATCTCCCCAGAGGACTGTGATATTCACGGTTATTTCTTATTTGTCTTTGAATCTGGAATACCGGGTCCACTGCCGAGCTCTCCACTGACTCTCAGCAAAATCTTTGAGAAACGAGTGAATGCCTGAATGCATACCTGCATATTCACATTTGGAATTGTTAGGCTTGCCTAGGGAAGAATGGAACGTGCAAGGCCAAGATGGAAAAGCAAGAGAGGTTTATTAAGACATCCAAGCCAGATGGGCTGAGTTCAAGATGGCGCCAGCACCGACTGTGAGGAGATTCTAGGCTTAGAAAGGATCTGTGGCCAGAATCTGTGGCGGGAGTTTACGGTGGGAATTTGTGGTGGGAACAATGAAAAAGGAGGAGGGGAAGGTCAGGGGTCGAGTCCCATGACAGAGGACAGTTACTCTTTGCAGGTGGTTAATCTATGCAGGCAGTTGTTTTCTGCAGGTCATTGTTTCTTGCTGCCCAGCTTGAGCATTCACACTGCAGCAGAGGACGTAAATCTTGTGTACCCATGTCTGCAGCAGGTCTTCAAGGTGGACAGCCACAGTGGGGCGGGGGGGGGGGGCTCTGTCACCTTCCTCCTGGGAACCTACCGGGAATTAAGCTCCTTCGTTCACTTTTCCCTGTCTCTCTAAAGACCATCAATCTCTTATTTTCCCCAGTACCCTTAGTAATGATTTTGAAAGACCAGTGCTTCCCTACGGCTTCACCACATGCCCAATTTCTAACTTTGGTTGACGGTCTCATAGGGTTGACATGATGTTTAAGGAGAGTAATAGCCATGATGAGTGTAAACCATCTTCTGACATGTTATATTCTCAGTAAAAGTTATCCATCACCACCACCATCATCATTATCATCATTACCATATCATTTTGTCTTGTATTTTCCCTCAACCCTAGGTCACTCCATCATTATGTCTCAATTTAATTATAGCCATAGTTTCCCCTCCCCATCTGCTTTCTTCAATTCAAGGCTTCTCTTCCATCCTGCCCACTATACCTAAAAACATCAGAGTAATCTTCAACCACAGAATCTACACCTTTGTTGGAAAAAAAAATTCCCTAGGTCCCTGTTGCCTACTTTGATATCACTATCAAAGCCGTTTACAAGACTATTGCATATAAAAGAAGTAATCCATTTTGTTTGTAGCCTGTTCTGAGAATGCACCACAGATTTATTTGTCTTAGAGCAGTAGGTTTCAAACTTCTTGTCCACAATCTATAGTATGAAATACATTTTACTTCTCAGCCCAGCACACACATGAACCAAAAGATGCTTGTTATCTAAGACAGACTTTGACAGTTTCTGTGATGCACTCTCCTATGTGCCTCATTCTGATTCTATATCATTTTCTAAAATATGCATGTCATGACCCACTAAATTTTCATGATTAATAGGTTATGACCCGCATTTTAAACAATGCAGTCTTGGAAAGCAGATGGAATGGAGAAGAGGCCATCAAGAAGAAAAGAACAGAAACATCAGCATGGAAAAGCTTTCACTTGTTCCTTGCTGTGACTTGTAGGGCCTTAGTAAGGTGGGTAGGCCATTATTTCCTTAGGGACACAGAAAGGAACCTAGGCTAGACCATTGGCCTAAGCATCTAGTGCCTTCTCTATCTAGAGCCCTGCAGTGGAGTGCCACCCAGACACTCAAGCTGCTTCACTGCTCTCTCTCTCTTAATCACAAACTGGGCATTCTGCCTGGGGGAGGTAAGTATGTGGAGCTTTAGCTTCTAAAGAGGTAGAAACCTCTGAAGGAAGTTACGCTGTCATGTCCAATGTACTCCATATCTTCAAGGAGCTCTTAGCAGACAGAGAAAGCACAGATACAATCAATTGTATTAAAACATAGAGCAGTGGATCTCATCCTACCCAAGTGACCTTTGGTGACCTTTAAAGATAGATGCTGCCTCATCTACCTATTCCAATGAAACCCAGAAATGACAGAGAGGTCTCCCTACAAGTTCTTTTGAAGATTTCTTCTTGGATTCTCTGCTCTGTACCCCAGGATTTTTACCATGTCAAGTTCTAAAGTGTACTGTTGTGTGATTCTATTCTGGTGCCAAGCAGGCAAGCCAGTGCAATAGTATATGTTTATTTAAGCCATATGTTCTGTGCCTTCATATTTCAGAATGGGTTTTTTATGGTTCTCAGACAATGTAGTTTTCTCTCTGAGGTCTTGTCCCTACTGGTCACATTTGCATATATTTCTTTGTTGGAGTAGCAGCTATTATTGCACAAGTTTTTGGCATCTTGAACAAACTTTTGTCACTGTAGTTTCTGAAATATTCTGGCACCTTTCAAAGATTTCAAGATTACACTATTCTCTCTGTTGGGATCATGGCCCAGAAGTAAACTTGATGATTATAAAGAATGTCCCATCCTTGAAATATGAATAAGAGCTTCCATTCTTGCTTTTTTCTTTGTTTCCCCAAGGGCAAAACAAAGGCAAATATATATTAATTGAAATTAAATACCAAGTTTTTTTTAAACAATCGAGCTTTCTAGATAATTTTAAATTGAGCCCTCAAGATTATTTAAAAATTCAATTAATGTGTGTTTATAAAATTTTTATGGGTGGAAAGCTCTGGAAAAATAGTTTATGGGGGAGTCCTCACTCAAGGTAGGAAAGGGCAAACTACAGGCGAAAGGTCAAATCCAGAGCATTGCCTGTTTTTGTAAATAAAGTTTTATTAAAGCACAATCATACTCATTTGTCTTTGTATTGTTGAAGGCTACTTTAGTGCTGCAACAGCAGGGTGGAGTCATTTTAACAGAGACCATATGTCCCACAGTGCCAAAACTATTTGCTATCTGGAACTTTACAGAAAAAGCTTGCTGACCTCTTATTTAAGAGATTAATATTAATATAGTAATTTATAGTCATGATCCATGCAGTTGATCAAGTATACCATCCTATTCATTTCAGTTTCTTCAGTCTCTTAGTTTCATTTTTCAATAATTGGCATTCATAACTCTCAGGTATTTTAGTGTTTGTATTATCTGTGATCAAATTTTTTTTTCAAAGTGAGTAATAATTTTCCCCTGGTGGCACTAAACGAGAAAGAAATGTCAGTATTTCAATGAGTTGCTTTAATGACTGATGCCATCATGCAAGTTATAGAAATGTAAGTTATGCATCAGATGGGCGATTTTAATAATAAGCCAGTCTCCAATACGGGTTAATTATTGGCTTTATTATTACTATCCAGTTTGGTAGCTGAGAATTTAACTATCTTTATTTTTAAGGACTTTACTTGTTGACAAATGTATAGTTCTTTGTACTCTGATTTCCTTTTACCCTTCTTCCTTATCTTAGATGCCACCCAACACACACAAATTCAAATCTTCTAAGGTGTCTTTCTTCAGACTACCTAGCATTGCATGACAAGGCTGGTGCAAATGTAGGCAGAAAAACACATGCCACAACAGTTCTGGATTATCCACCATTAAGATGCTTTTGCTGCAAATTATGGAAACCAAACCAAAAGTGACTTACATAACAAATAAATTGATTATATTTCTTTACAAGAAACCCTCCGATAGGCTAGTTCCAGGACTCGTTAATTCAGTGTACTTCCATCTTTCCTCTCTGTCATAATCATGAGTCACTTTATTCTTTAGCTGTTCAGTGGCTTCCCTCATTGTGACAAAATGGCTGCAGCAGCCACAGACATCACTGATTCTGTGGCAGCATGAAGAGGCAGAGAAGAGCAGTGGCTGTTGAGCAAGTAGCTTGTTAATAGTAGAGAAGGATTTTCATTGTTGCCTCCTAGCATACTTCTGTCCTTTCTTAAGCCCTAGAATTATAACACCTGCCAGTGCCCAATCAATACTGGCAAGTAGAAAGAAATCACCAGAACTGTCTCCGCCTAAGATTCCTTTCCTGAGCCTGGAGTGAGGACTCTTCCCAGGGTACATGACCACATGGAGGGTGAGCACCTAACAAAACAGGGAAAGAAAAAATTGGATGGGGGGTATAGTAGGATAAAAGATGAATTTAGATTAGAAACTATTGGTATACATTACAGCAATGTCATCTTCTTCCACTGCAGACAAGCAATAGGGAGGAAACTATTCTAATATTTTAAAAAAATTTTATTATAGTGTTCTGTTCATTTCTGCTGTAAGGCAAAGTGACCCAGTTATATATACATTCTTTTTTCATAATATTTTCCATCACAAGTGATTGGATGTATTTCCCTGTGCTATACAGCAGGAGCTTATTGCTTATCCATTCTAAATGCAATAGTTTGTGTCTACTAACCCCAGATGACATTGAATTGTCTACCATAGTGCTTTGCTTTTGCTGCTCAGGAAATATTTAAGGAATTGAATGAAAAGTATTAAAATTCAATAATAGCACATTTATTTATATGGTATTTCTATATCATAAATAATTGCTTCAAATGGCTCAGAGAATAATAATAAGAAAAAGAATGAGAGTTCCCCTTGTGGCACAGCTGGTTAAGTATCTGGCATTGTCATTGCAGCAGCTCAGGTTGCTGCTGTAGCACAGGTTTGCTCCCCGGCCCTGGGCCTTTCCCATGCCCCAGGCATGGCCAAAAACAAAAAAAAAATAAATAAAAAAGAGAAAGAAAAGGATGAGGAGCCTAGTAGTTTTCATCTAATTGCATCTGTCCCGTTGCAGAATGGGTGAGAGCTGTTGTTTTTCATGGCAAAATTTTTGAGGAGTTTTCAAGGCTTAAAGTCTATGACTTAAAGATAGTTTGATTCCTTCTTACTTGTTCATTGTAAAACAATGCCTGTTCAAAGAAGGTAGAAAACATTAACCCCTTACACAGGTCAGAAATCACACCATGTTTAGATACCCTTGTCTGACTCTACCTTCTCAACTTGAACTACAAGCTTTGGCTTTAAAACAAGTAATGAGTTTAATTTCCTTGAATTAACAGTCCAGGGTATTTCTTGGGATGTGTGCCTTCTGTCTTTTTGTTCTCCTACCTGCTTTCTTTTCTTCACACTCCAGGAAACAAATATAGCTTAAGGAAATGATTCGCCAAGAGTCATTTTTCTTGCTCTGATATTTGGAAACTTCTGTCTCTGCAAATATAATAGCTACATAGATGAAGTTAAAAATACAGTTTTCACCTTAAGGTATGTGCAATAAGAGATGCAAATTCAAGAGCCTAGAAGGACAAGCTAGTTCCTAGTTTAGGAAAAGATAACAGCAGAGCTGCTCCTTTGGGACACGAGCTTGTAGCTTTTTTTTTTTTTTTTTTAACTCCTAGCACTTGAAAGTGGAAAAAATGACAGCAAGGAAAAGATCCTTCTAGGGCATAATTTGTTCACCACCAGTTATTACAGTAAGCAGTGATTACAAAGAACGCCTGGTTAAGGAAAAACCATAGCTGAGCTTTTAAACCCATGGCATCCAAGCCATGCAGACAGCTTCCCTACCTCACATTTTGATAGAATAACAAGACATGCTCAACAAATCAAATATCTCAATGATTTTCTGTAATAGAAAAACACTTGCTTTGTGGTTCAAGAGCCTACAAGGCCTTCTTTTTCCCTCTTAAGAAAAATTTCAGAACTAATAACCTAGCCAAATAATTCGTACAAAATGGAAAAGATTTCTTTGTGTTTAATTGAGCTGGAAGCATGGTGACCTCCCTTTACAGCCGTGACAGACTCACAGAATGTTCTTATTTTCTGACCACAGCTTTGATAATTTCACCACCACTTCAACATGTAAACTGTGGGGATTAGAGCATTTCTCAAGTGCTTTGGGGAACCTAGGCTTTAAGGAGAGGCATCTGCATTGCTTAAGAATACCATGAATATTTCCTTCCCCAAGAAACATAGAAACTTTGGAAACAGATTTTGAAAACTCTAATCCACAAGGTGCCAGCAGGATGAAGAAACAGTGTTTGATTCATTGGGATTTAAACCAAGGACTCAATCACCCTGTTCTACCTGCTTTCTACTTCAATCAAGGGTAATGGAAGAACAGCTAAGGATAAGGTGATATATAAATGGAAACTTTGACCTTAGATTTAATTAAATAACCAACAGTCTATAGCATAGAAGATTTCTTGAAAATAACATGAATATCTACATCTCTAGTGAGATTCAAAGTTGACTGAATGGTAGAACCAGTTTGGGCTTGAATACAGAATTCCACTTTTTCCAGGTAGATTGTTTTCTTCCAGAATTCTTATTTGTCACTCTCTTGAGCCCTAGTTCCCACTAAAGAAACTATCAACCCACCCCTGAATTTGTTATTTTTCTCATCTTTCTTTCACCAGTAGAATGCTTGCTTGATAAAAGTTTGGATTACTAGGAATAAAACATTAAGAGGCTTAGGATAAGAAAGGATTTCCTAGACTAAGCAGTCACCATGTGATTTATTGAGAGAAACCCCCACCCAAATTCAAAGGCCCCTAAGAAGGGTAACTTCATCCTTTAGGACCGAACTTGACCATTAGCCCTCCCAAGCAGAGTTGAGGACAAACACCTTCTTGCTTTTGATCTACCACCTAGTGACCCCCTCCACTGAAGCTTTTCTTCATTTTGCTTTAATGAGGTTTCCCCGTTTCGATCTTTAGCACTAAACTCTGAGTTTCTTCAAAGCAGAGATAGTGCTTGTTCATCTGCGTTCATAACCCCTTGCTCAGCCTCAGCTACCACACGTGCTTTGTCAATGGAGGATGGAGGGATAGAGGAAGCAGTGGATGGATCAATGGATGGGGGATGAACCTACTTTCTAAGGGGAGGATGCCATTTAAATGCATAGCTATTATAGTTATAAGTAATACTCCCCAAACAAGGAATTCATCATGTTCATTGGCATACACCCATTAACAGAGATTACTTGTTAGGAGAGAACCCTGCTTTGGCTCCTGTCCTAAATCTCTGGGGTTAATCCCAGTTCAGCTCTTAGGATAGAGTATCGCACTGGTCCCGTTGGTTCCCATGTCCGGGGATTGTTGCCACATTTCCTGCCAGGAAACAGAGGTGGCCACTTTCCTGGTAAGTACTCCTCCTTCCTGTCAGGGCTGTTCTCCCTTCTATCTTTGAGGATGCACCTCGAATATGGAGCGGGCGACTCAAAGTAGCAGGGGCAATTTTGAATTCATTCCACTGAGCATGGATACGGCAGTAACTGACTCCAGTGTCCAGCCCGACCTCTCCTGGGACATGAAATTTTTTTTTTCTTGGCTGCACCGATGGCATGTGTAAGTTCCCAGGTCAGGGATTGAACCTGCCCCAGAGCAGTGACAGGGAGTCACAGCAATGACAATGCTGGATCATTAACCCACTGGGCCACCAGGGAACTCCCTTCTGGGATATGATCTTGACTGGAGTTTTGGTTGCCCAGCTCTCATCAGTCCCTGTATCTTTTCCAATGCTGATTTATTTGGCCAAATTAACTTACGTTGATGAGATTAGTTATTAGAAAACACGAGAAATAGAGTATGGGTCCATGAATGGCCCTCAAGTGCCAGGGGCCATTAATAATGTTATTACTTCATTGATAAATCTGCTCCAAACTAGAGCTAAAGTACCTGGTTTAGTCTTTTTCTTGTCTTATTTGTGGGAGCTCTGTGGCTTGAAACCCATCAAAGGGGAAATGTAGGTGAGACTAAAAGATGAATTTTGGTTTTAGTAAAGGATTAAATATAATTTTAATAAATACTTTTATAAAACATCCAGAGATTATATAATTCACCTAATGAGGAGTTCCCGTCATGGCTCTGTGGAAACAAATCTGACTAGCATCCATGAGGACGCAGGTTCAATTCCTGGCCTCGTTCAGTGGGTGAAGGATCCAGTATTGCCGTGAACTGTGGTGTAGGTCATAGACACAGCTTGGATCTGGTGTTGCTATGGCTGTGGCATAGGGCAGTGGCTACAGCTCCATTTTAACTCCTAGCCTGGGAACCTGCGTATGCTGCAGGTGCGGCCCTAAAAATAAAAAAAAAAAAACTAATACATTTTCATATATATAATTTTAAAACTATATTTTGATTTATCAGAATAGCCATGGGAACATGAAAAATAAACAAGTTTCTGTACTCATCAGTGTTCTCGGAGACAAATGACAAGTACCAAGTCTGGATAACTTAAGCAGAAAAGGGATTTAGAGAACCTAAGACATAGGAGGTATTCTAAGATAATCTAATCAGCCACATATGAAAACATCACCAGAGCCATAAAAACAAATCCAGTCAAGCCTCTCATCTGTCCACTCCCTTTCCAGAAAACATGCTGCACAGAATGACAGACATGATGGATGCTTTATATTGGCCTAGACACGTGTTTTCTCTTAGGTCAGGGAGATGAGGACAGGAAGATTATTTCAATAGCTTCAAGCAGGTCAGAAAATCTGGCTTGTGAGTCACCTTCTTGCCAGAAAGTTCAGCCTCTGCTTTCTCACATGCTGGACAGATGAGTCTTCAGCCTCTGCTTGAATATATCCGGTGCCTGTGAGAGGGGGCTTTTTAAAAATAAGATTTTAATTTGGGGACAATTTTAGATTTACAGAAAAGTTATGAAAATAATACAGACTTCTCTTCTGCCCCTCACCCAGTTTCCCCTAGTGATAACAGCTCTTATAACCTTAGTACACTTATCATTGCTAAGAAACCAACATTGGTACGTTAGTATCAACCAGACGACAGACTTTGTTCCTATTTTACCAGTTTCCACACTGATATCCTCTTTCTGTTCCAGGATCCCAACCAGGATACCACATTCGCTTAGCTGAGCATCTTTTTTTTTTCTTTTCTTTAAAAAAATAACCAAGCACTTCTTTAAAAAAAATAAAGGAAATTAAAGTATAGTTGGAGTTCCCATTGTGGCACAGCAGGTTAATGATCCGGTGTTGTCTCTGCAGTGGTACGGTCTGATCTCTGGCCCGACTCAGTGGGTTAAGGATCTGGCATTGCCACAGCTGTGGCATAGGTTGCAGCTGCAGCTGAGATTCAATCCCTGGCCCAGGAACTTCCATATGCCATGGGTGCAGCATATATATAGTTAAAGTATAGTTGATTTACAATGTTGTCCTAATTTCTGCTGTGTAGCACAGTGACTTAGTTATATACATATATACATTCTTTTTCTCAGATCATCCCCCATCATCTTCATCTTCTCTCCCAGGAGATTGGATAGAGTTCCCTGTGCTGTACAATAGGACCTCATCGCTTATCCATTCTAAATATCATAGCTTGCATCTACTACCCTAAACTCCCAGTCCATCTCTCTCCGTCCCTCCTCCCCCTTGGCAACCACATTTCTTATCTCACACAGTTTCTGGGAATATCTTAGCCTGGTGGTTCTGGTTCAGGTTCTGAATCATGAGGTTGCTGTTAGGCTGAGCCTGGGCTACAGTCATCTGAAGGCTTGAGTGGGCTGGAGGATCAGTGTTTGACTCACTACGTGGCTGCTGGCTGGAGACTCCAGTTCCTCAGTCCATGGCCCTTTGCAAAGAGTTTCTCATGACATGGCTCCCCAAAGGGTGAAGCAGAGTGCAAGACCAAGAGCAACCAAGATAGAAGCCACAGCAAGCAATGCTTTTTTGTGAAGCACCCCATTCCATTGCTGAACAGTTCCAGTTGCTGACACAATTATCTTCCTATGATTTCCTCCTGAATCCTTGTTGTGGCCAGTGGCGGGCTGGCCAGTAAGTCTTTTCATCTACTGTGTTTGGTCTTCTTTAAAAAAAAAAAAAAAGTGGAAGAAATGGTGTCCTCCGTCTTCCCTGAATGCTCAATACACTCCATTCACAATCCATTCATAAAATTGTTCACCATACTAAAGACTCGTACTGAGTGAAGTGAGTCAGAAAGAGAAAGACAAACACCGTATGATATCACTTATATCTGGAATCTAATATACGGCACAAATGAACGTTTCCACAGAAAAGAAAATCATGGACTTGGAGAACAGACTTGTCGTTGCCAAGGGGGAGGGAGTGGGATGGACTGGGAGTCTGGGGTTAACAGATGCAAACTATTGCATTTCGAGTGGATGAGCAATGAGATCCTGCTGTATAGCATATGGAACTATATCTAGTCACTTGTGATGGAACATGATGGAGGATAACGTTAGTAAAAGAACGTATATATGTATGTGTGACTGGGTCACTATGCTGTACAGTAGAAATTGACAGAACACTGTAAACCAGCTATGACGGGAAAAATAAAAATCATTTAAAAAAAAACTGTTCACCATGACTCAATCTGATGCCCCACACCTAAAAGAGAAAAAAAAAAAAACACTTCATATAAAGAAATAGAAGGTTCCGAGTTCTCCTGTGGCACAGTGAGTTAAGGATCTGGCATTGTCACTGCTGTGGCACAGGTTCAATCTCTGGCCCAGGAACTTCATATGCTATGGGTGGGGCCAGAAAAGAAAAGAAAAGGAAAGGAGGGAGCTCCCTTCGTGACGCAGGGGAAAGGAATCCGACTAGCATCCATGACGATGCAGGTTCAATCCCTGGCCTCATTCAGTGGGTCAAGGGTCTGATGTTGCCTTGAGCTGTGGTGTAGGTCACAGATGTGGCTTGGATCTGGTGTTGCTGTGGCTGTGGTGTAGGCTGGCAGTTGTAGTTCTGATTAGACCCCTAGCCTGGGAACCTCCATATGCCGTGGGTGCGGCCCTAAAAAGACAAAACGCACACAAAACAAATAATTAAAAAAATGAAAGAAAGAAAGAAAAGAAAGGAAAAGAAAAGAGAAAAATAGGAGACTGTTTACTCAAGGAACTTGACATATTCCCCTACCTGCAATTAGGAATTTGGTAAAAAGTTACTTATAGGCAGACTCACATTTCTTTATAAATCAAAGGAAATTGTTGCTGTGCCCAAAATTCAACATGATATATAAAGGCTCAACAACTTAGAAACATTTTTAGATTGTTCTGTTTACAACAGAAACTGAGGTTGGGTACAAACTGAGCATTGTGACAAGTGGGAAAATGTGAATATTGTATAGTTTGGATTTCAAATGGTTTGAGCCCATAGCTGTTCTCTAGGTAGAGCTATGCATAAACCAGTGATTCTTAACCAGAGCGATTTTGTCCCTGGGGGCTGTTTGGCAATGTCCAGAGGCATTATCAGTTGTCACAACAGGGAATGGGTGGGTGCTCTGGCATCTATTAAACTGAGGCCAGAGATGCTGCTAAATATCCCACCATGCACAGGACAGCCCCTCACCACAAAGAGCTATCCAGCCCCAAATGTCACTAGTGCCACGGCTGAGAAACAGTGGCATAAATTGTATGCAATTTCTAAAGGGCCACTTCCCATTCAGCCACACAAGTGTCTCTTTTATATCATTTTTTCCTCACTTTGTAACTGAGCTCCCCTCACTGCCTGTGAATTCCTTTGGTCTGAGTTCCCTGAGAGTCTGTTTTTCTGGTCCAAGTAAACAGCAAGGCAGCTGTGGTTGGGAAAAAGCGGGAGAAGTGGTGCCAAAAAGCATCCCTTCAAACTTTTCTCAGCAGGAATTTTTTGAAGTTTTAGAAACAAGCTCGACCCTTCTTTGGGGGCTAGGATGGAGTTGCAGACTCCAGGTCTTGCCCGGTGAGCTGTGGCCCAGAGTTATAGGTGTCTAAGGCCCAGAATGAGTGTGAGCAGTGTGGGACCCAGCGCTGTCTGCTCTCCTGCATTTCTCAAGAGGGTAGAAATCCTGATATGTATGTGAACTTACCAAGATTGTGCATTAGAGCTCAAGTTTTTATAAATCACCAGCTGGGTTAAACACCACGTGAATAGCAGTTGGCCGAATAGGGTCATTTTGCACCCACTGGGCTAGTGCTGTAGAAGCGTCAAAACCAAGTGTAGCTCTGTTTTGTCCCCAGAGTTACACTTGGTATCTTCTGTTTGACTTTGTTTCATATCTCGGTGCAGGGGATTTCTTCTTTCTAGTGAGTAATCTTCTCGGAGCTCTGCAAGTGAGGGGGTTTAAAGGGAGCTAAACGCTGATGCCCTGTCCCATATCCAGGTGTGCCTGTGAAATTAGGCTGTCTAGACCCATTCTCTGCAGCTGCCTTGTGAAGAAAGGCGCCTTAGCCACCCTCTTGTCCTTCGCCCAGGCTTTGGGGCGTGCGGCGGGAGGGGAGTGTAAAAGACCTTCACAAATGAGCATCCATTGTTTTCCAAACACCTCTAGAACCATCTCTAATGATGCAGAGGCAATGTGACTTTAAACAAAGGATTTTCAGCTTCTCATCACAAGTATCTGGATTCTTCTTCTAGCCAAAACAGAGCCAGGCTCTTTGGAAAGAGCTGGAGTTTGGGTTTTAATTCCAGCTCTACCGCCTACCAGTACTGTGATTTTTAGACAGTTTGCTTAGTTCTGTAATTTTAATTTCCTCGACTGTAAAATGAGTAAATCAGAAAGCTACCTCAGCGGATTGTATGTCGATGTGTGTTAGATAATGTCATACATGAAAAAATGACTCATGCCAATCCTGATCAGTGTTTAGAGCTCAAAATTTGTTTGTTTCTCTTTCCTCTCTAATTCTGTATTATCTTGGGCATGTGGGTCCCTGTATCTGGCCTTTAATGTCACTTCTGTCAAGTAGAACACCACATTTTCCTCACTATGGCACAGGTAGAGAGCACCACTTAGTAAGCATTCGCTTATCACCATTTGCACTGTAAAAATATTGCTGTGTGGTATGAATAGATAACAATCTTGAATTCGTTTTAAAGGTGGAATGGCCTTTATCACACTTAATGGCATCTGATGAATTGGTTGAACACAAACTATTCTGTATAGTTACGGGCACAAAATACGGCAGTCTCCTGAGAAGATTTTCTATGCCCTATGGGAACAAAAGATGCTCTTTAAAAACTGGAGACTGAGTTCCCCTTGTGGCTCAGCAGGTTATGAATGTGACTAGTTATCCATGGGACAAGAGTTCAACACCTGGCCTCACTCAGTGGGTTAAAGTTCCAGCATTGCTGTGAGCTGTGGTGTAGATCACAGACACAGCTCAGATCCTGTGGTGTTGTGGCTGTGGCTGTGGCTGGCAGCTGCAGCTCCAATTCAACTCCTAGCCTGGTAACTTCCCTATGCCACAGGTGTGGCCCTGAAAAAACAAAAAAAGAAAAAAAAAGCTGGAGACTCAACAGCAAACCATTTTTTGATTCAAAGGGAGAAGAGAAGGCGTGAGCAGTTTTATTGCACAGCTCTAGTCATTTTCCTAAGGATTTTTTTTTTCTTTTTATGGCTAAACCTGTGGTATAGGGAAGTCCCCAGGCTAGGGGTTGAATCAGAGCTGCAGCTGCAGGCCACTGCCACACCCACGCCAGATCTGAGCCGTGTTGGTGATCTACACCACAGCTGGAGGCAACACCAAATCCTTTCCTTTACCCACTGAGCGAGGTCAGGGATCAAACCCACATCCTCATGGACACTAGTTAGGTTCTTAACCCACTGAGCCACAATGGGAACTCCCCATTTTCCTGAGGGTTTTAAATGAGAAATGGCATGCTAAAGCAATGCCTCCTATACATTATTGCACATCGCCCATCATTTCCTCTAGTTGCCTATTAGTAACATTCCCCTCTGTCTAATTAAGTGAAAAGTATAATACTTGCTGTAAATAGCTAAGTATTTTTATGATAGATCAACATTCACAAAGAGCACATTTTTCCTATAAGGAAGCTTCAAGATATGGTTTGGAGTTTTGGAGTTTGAAATACATATTATCCTCATGGCACTATGTAAATCCTCATACTGGTGGGAATATGAGTTAGCAAAACTATTTGGAAAAGAGTTTGTAGATTGCATATACACTGACCTGGATATGCAGCTTCTACATATGTACCCTAGAACCTTGGTTCTCAGACTTTGGTGTGGACCAGAATCCCCTGGAGGGCTTCCTAGCCCACCCCAGAGTTCCTGATTCAGTAGGTCTAGGACAAGACCATAGGATCTGTGACTCTAAAAATGTCCCAGGCAATACCGATGCTACTGGTACTATAACCACACTTTAAGAACCACTGTCTTAGAGAGATTTTTGTACATGTACATAGGAAGACATGAACAAAATTTTTCTTTTTTTAATTAGATTATAGTTGATTTACAATTTCGAGTCAATTTCTACTATACAGCATGAAGTCCCAGCCATATATATATATATAATGTGTATATGTGTATATATATATATATTCTTTTTCTTAAACTATCTTCCATAATGTTCTACCCCAAGAGACTGGACATAGTTCCTTGTACTGTGCAGCAGGAACCCATTGCTTATCCACTCTAATTATAATAGTGTGCATCTACCAAACCCCAACTCCCCATCCATCCCATTTAGTCTCTAGCTAGAAACAACTCAAATGTCCATCAACAATTCTGTGGGCACATTCATTACGAAAAAGACTATATGGCAATCACCTGTAGTTTCCTGCCTCAACAAGATGAATTTCAGGAAGTACTGATAAATGAAATAAATGAGGCAAGAAAGAATGCCTATACTATGATTCCATCTCTATGAACTCAAAAGTAGGAAAAACAAAATTATATTCTTTGTAAGTGCACACATAGATGGTAAAACTATATAAAGGAAAGCAGAGAGTTGATATTGCAGAAGTCAGACCAGTGATTACCTGGGGGGAGAGAGAGGGAAGCATACAGAGGGCTCCTCGGGTACTAGCAAGTCTACATCTGAACTTGGCTGTTAGTTATGTGAGAGATGACTTCCTAATTATTACTTAAACTGTATGTTTATATTTATACACATCTATCTACCTATCTCTATGTATCATACATCCTCTAATTTAAAAGACGTTTTAAAAAATCAGAGTTCCCTGGTGCCCTAATGGGTTAAGGACCTGGTGTTGCTGCTGTGGCTTGGGTCACTGCTATGGTGCGGGTTCTGTCCCTGGCCTGGGAAGTTCCACATGCCCCAGGCACAGCCAAAAAAAATTCTTGTATCTTTAAAAAATGTACATACATACATTCCGGTTCTTTGACAACTTCCTTGAAATTTAGTATCAGTCCACTGGTTCTTAAAAAATTTCTTTGGCTTTGATATATGGCTTAGTTATTTTTCTGAGTCAACTATTAAAATGAAGAAATGACAGGAATTTTTAGAGGAATACATTCTTGTTACCAAATATGTTTGGTAATACAAACTAGTGATGAACAAAGTATTACAAAGAAAAGACCTGTCACTCCTATTTGGAGAACAGATTAGAATCTTGTGCAATTATGTTTATTGTCTATCTGTATGTAATAAATCACGGTAGGCCCTATAGTGAGATCATCTTTTTTTTTTTTCTCAACGAATTTTATTACTTTTATAGTTGTACAGCGATCATCACAAGAGGTCATCTTTTAGACACTGAAGATAGGAACACACACAAATGATGAAAGAGATTGACGGCTCTTTGCCGCACCTCAACTGATTTACGTAATCTTCACCTGTGCAAATCTCATGCCTGCAAGAATGAAGACTCTTATGAACTATTCCCATTTTATGGGAGGAGAATCATTAATTTAAAACATTTCTTGGCTTTTTGAAAGGAAGAAGGGATTGAGTGTGCCTGTTGATTATACTGTGATGTCCTTTGCCTCCAAAAACTCAGAGCGGAGGCGTTGGAGCCCCATGAGGATCCTAGGCAAAGCCCATTTCTGTTTAAGAATGCTTAGTCTGTCTTTTCCCGATATCAATCTTGCCTTTAAGTTTTATTGAGCTGAATCTCTTTCTTCACTACACTTTGAAGTATTTCTTGGGGAAAACAGCAATTCTTAATCCCCCACTAAAACATGAGTTTTCTTGTGGCATGGGCTGCATTTCTCCTGTTTGATAGCAGTGTGGATTCCTCATTTGCACCTCCCACACATTAAGTTGACAGCTGCATTATCCTGAAACTCATTCTTGCCATGATGCCTGCCAATATTTTATGATGACATCCTAGGAATTCAGTTGCAGCTGCCTACTGATATGAGAAGTATCTATATTATTTGGTGAGTTAACCAGTTAAGGACATCTGTTGCAAGTACAAAAACGCTGAAAGGATAACTGCCTTACTTATTCTAGTAAAAAAAAAAAAAAAGGAAACAACCCCAATGTTCATTAATGGGGGGTTAATTAAAATATGGTATAGCTATACCACGGAATACTATGCAACACCCCAAAAGAAATTAGGTCTGAATTTATGGACATATGTCAAGCTCCCCATTAAGCACTTTATATGCACCATTTTATTTAATTTTCACAACTCCATGAAATTCCCTTTATGTAGATGAAGACACAGATTTTCCAAAGTCATATAGTCAGTAAATGATGCAGCAATAATTATATTTGAGTTCTTTAGACCTCAAATTCATTTCCTTATCGAGTCACTCTCTACTAGCTCATGAATATCAAAGGCATCTGTACTGTTGACTGTCTTCTCATGGAGATTTAATTCAAGAGGACATTGGTTTGCATAAGCATGAGGATTAGGAAGAGACTCATATAATAGTAAAAGCAAACATATCTAAGTGTCAAAACTAAATGACTTCTGAAGGAGGTAAGTTTCCTCTACTGTCCATGATTGAAACAAAATTTAAGAGCATACACTAAGATTCTGCTTATGTGTACAATCCAAGGCAAGGATTTTCGGGTACTTTCAATCATTAGTCTGTTTAAAATGCCAAAATATGAGTAAAATTAAAAGTCATGCTTTTCCTCAAACTTAGTTATCGATAATGGAAAATACACTTATATGCTTGTGTTTACAATTTCTCTTTCTTTTAATGTTTGCAGATGGACAAAAGAGAAAGAAATCTTTGAGAAAGAAACTGGATTCACTAGGGAAGGAGAAAAACAAAGACAGAGGTAAAGGACGAAATGAACTAAAACAAATGCATCTTCCATGGAGCATAATGGTTGAATTTGGTGGGGTTTATGAATTGCATAGATTACGTGGTTCAACTCTATTATGTATACTGGATTTCTATGATGGAATGTCATTAAAGGCTGTTTTGGTCTACTCTTTTGTGTTTGAGTGGCCCTGTGCTGAATTGATGAGCTCAACTGGTTTGAGCAAAATATGACTTCAGCCAGCTTTATGGTTCCAATTATGATGCTGGCCAATCAGCAGTGCATAAGGAAAACTTGGGTTGAGTAGCCATGGATAGCATCTCTAACACTAACCAGCTGTCTGGCAAATCCAGATAGTTAGGCAGGGCTAGTTGAATAAGAAAGCATTTGGATTCCCCGGCCATGACTACTGGAAAGAAACAGTCACATCCTCATGGTTACTGAAGATGGGCCATTCTGAGCATTTTAATATTAGATCACAGCGTGCTTAACTTTTTTTGCCCTGTGTGTTTTGAGAACTGTTGACTCTCTTTGTACTCTCCCCTTTTATGCCTCTTTAGGAAACTGACACATTAACACTCTTTCAGAGATATTTGTGGTCATTCTTAACTAATGTTCATTGAGCTTGCGTAATGGGCACCGGGCCCCGTTAGCTCAGTACATCTTTTTGTGGCTTGTTTCTATGGTCCCATATGAAATGATTGCCAAATGGATGAATGTGTTTCCATCTTATGTGACAATGAATGAGCATTGAATGAGGAGAGCCACATGTTTCACCTTCGAGTTCTTCAATATAATGATTAGATTTCTACTGGAAAAGTAATGAAAGGCAATGAAACTGAAGGTATAAAAATAAACGCATTGTGATAAGTATTAGACGAGACCTAGGCATACCACAGATCCCAGACTTTACACGCATTATCTTGAACTGTGCCTAAGGAGTCATGACATCTCGTTGTTGGACTAAAAGGAGATAAAGAATTCTGAAGCATGGAAAACCAAAGTTTTATTTCCCTTAGAGCATGATTTCTCAACCTTGGGACTACTGATGTCTTAGACTGGATAATTCTTTGTTGTGGGGCGTGTCGTGTACATTGTGTGCGGTGTTTAAGAGCATCCCTGGTCTCTACCTCTCAATACCAGTAGCACTACCTCCAACCAGAATATCTCCAGACACTTTAAATGTTTGCTTCAAACTGGATAAAAGGAAATGAAAATATCACTGATCCCTGCCCATGACTGGATAGTAGAATAATTTGTGAAACCTTGAAAAATTCCAATACCCAGACCCCATCCCAGAAAATCTGAGCTCATTGGTCTGTGGGTGTACTGGGCACAAATCATCTTATCAACTACTTATGTGCACCTTCTTCTTTTTTTTTTTAGGGCCACACCTGCAGCATATGGAGGTTCCCAGGCAGGGGTCAAATCAGAGCTGTAGCTGCTGGCCTACACCACAGCCACAGCAACACCAGATCTGAGCCATGTCTGAGACCTACACCACAGCTGACAGCAATGTCGGGTCCTTAACCCACTGAGCAAGACCAGAGATCGAACCTGCACCCTCACGGATGCTAGTCAGATTCGTTTCCTCTGAGCCACAGTGAGAACTCCTTTGTGCACCTTCTAAGTTGAGAACTCTGGTCCATGACTAACCAGTATACTCACCGAGGCAGTGCTACTGCAGCAGAATCTACTGCTGGCGTAATGAATACAAAGGACATTAACTCTTATCCAGATACCTATTATTGTCAGATATATTATATTCTCTTTAACTGGTTCATATGTTCTTGCCCTTACTTTTAAATGAATATTAGTAGCCAGAGTAGCTTTTTTAAACTGGAATCATTACTTGCTCTGTTCCTGCCATGGATGGTGTTTACCTCTTTAGACTATTAGAGGAATTCTCAGCATTTATAGAGTTTTTCATGGGATCATTCAGACCGATGTTAGTAATGTGTTATCTTTAAAGCTGTTTATACTCTAGGATGATGACATTGGTACTGGGATCAGGACACTCATAAAGTAGGCTTTAGGGGATTCTATAGAAATGCCCATTTGGGCTAAACTAAGCAGAATTAGTGGGGTTTTTTTTCTTTTCTTTTTTTTTGCAGAAGATGTTGGAATTCCCTAAACAGAGGGAGATATGTGTGTGCTTGCTTATTTTAGAAAACAGCTGGAAGTAAGGGTAAGGCAGGAAGGGCCTGGGGAAGTAAACAACCAACATGCACTGTGCTGTTACACATTTTCAGACCAAATCATATTTTACATATTATGTTGACTCAGTAAAAACTTGGGAGTGGTTTTTTTGTTTGTTTGTTTTTTGTTTGTTTGTTTCTTTTTTTTTGAGGGGGGCGTGCCCACAACAGGAAAAGTTTCCCAGTCCAGGGACTGAACCTGCATCACAGCAGCGAGCTGAGCCACAGCAGTGACAATGACAGGTCATTAATGGCGATGCAACCAAGGAACTCCTGGGAGTGTTCTATAAGGCTGTACAGGGAGCTGACTGGGGAAAGGAAGGCAGGTCCTGGTGGTGCCAAAGAAAAGGCACATCACCCATCCAACTAGAGAGAAATATCAGGATTTATAGCAAAAGAGGTTTGTTTTTTTTTTTAAGTAGCTTTGACAGTTAAAATGACAGTTTCCTTGGCTTAAATGAAACTAAATCCATGGCATCTTTTCTGAACATAAAGTCCTGGGTATGTCATTGCATTCATTACATGGATGTCCTGGGAACCAGGGTGTGATGGAGCAGCGCGCAGGTCTCCCACACTTGTGATTGGTTCACATTATTTTCTTCCATTTGAATATTAGCCTTTGGGTTCATAACAGCTGCACATGTGAAAAATGACAATCATTTGAATCCAAGAGTGAAAGAAGAAAAACAGGAAACTCTAAATGACCTCTTGGGTTAGATCATCTAAAAATAAATTGGAACAGCTTTTTAGAATCGAATTGCTCTCCCAATAGAGTGATTCATTAAATGTTTGATAGGCTGCTATATTAATTGATTCAATGAGAATGAATCATGCCCTGCATGTTATTTAATTGCTTTGACATAATGTACAGCAGATCGTGTGACACATCTGTGTCCCTCCTGCCACTTGAGCAGTGCCCTCATAACTTGTGATTTCCACATGGAAGTTAATTCAGGATTGATGCTTGTTCAGAAAATTTATTTTCACACAGAAGAGGTCCAAGTCCTTAATTTCTCTTAGTTAAATTATTTGGCCACCAAGAAGTATTTTTTAAACTTTCAGAAAATTTCTTTGTTGTGTCAAAAAGGATCACTTTTTGGGGGGAAAGATTCAAAAATAGCTATTTTGTTCCAGCTTATGTGGTTCCTAATCAGAGCACAAGGGGAATAGGTTTTACTGTGGCATAAGTCTGAGAGTTAGGGTTCCCTCTCCGCGGGATATTTTCAGATTATGCCATATATTCATCAACGTAAACTCCAGTGATGGTTCAAGTCTAGCACCTTTCTTTATGCTGAAAGGAACATCGTATTGTTCCTCACTGTCTAGGTAAGTTATTGTACGTGAGCTGTTAAGTAGCACTATCTAGAGATGGTTGGTACAACTTTATTTTGTGTCATATGAAATAACAAAAAGCAAGTATCGGTTATAGGTATTTAGAAATTCTCAAAGAAAATACATTGAGAGCTGTTACTGGAGATGTGAAAAACAGAGGGCACGTGACGCCAGAAGGAAGGGGCCCCGAACACGGGACTGTGTGCGCTGCAGCCCAGCTTCTGGCCTGCGTGCTAAGAAAACGGAGACACATCAAAGTGTATTAAGTGTATTAAGGAGGAAGTGGCTTAATGGTGTCCTTGAATGGACTGTTACACCACAGTGTAAACATGAACTTGAGGCAGGGGTGGGTATGAGACAACGGTGGAGGGAGGAAGCCTGATTCCAGAGGCCAAATCACATCTGGTAAGGTTAAGGTCCAGGGTAGGACCTAGGGAGCTGGTGAAAAAGGTGGGATGCAGAAAAAGTAAGAGGAAAGGAGAAAGTCAAGGAGATGTGAGGACAGAGAATCAGATGGGTCATTTAGGTAAACATCCATGTCACAAGGGCGATGGCCGATGGGGGTTTTGGCTGTGATCATAAAAGATAGCAGGGAGGAAGAAGATCTGGAAATTGCAGGAGAGAGCAAAGAGGCTAGCTAGCAGCACATCACCTCCTGACCCTGAGGATCATGGGAAGAGAACGGAGACAGTCTCTGCTGTTGAGGACAGCAGAGGATGCAGTTTCCTTAGTCAACACGCATTATAGATTAGAACATGATACACATAGTCCCTGGCCCCAGAACACTGAGTCTTGGGTAATGCTTTTAAAAACCCATTATCAAGTTTATTAGCTGCTATCAACATAGTGTCTGTACGTTCCTTTTCCCCCTAACAGAAGAGCTTCGAACCCACAGATAAGCATGTGTCCAACATTTTATTTACACATGAAAGAGGGTTTTGCTCAACAAGCTTGTGCTAAGTCCTCAGTTTCACAATAGCCATATTTTTTAAACTGAAGTATGGTTGATTTACAGTGTTGTGTTAATTTTTGCTTTTCAGCAATTGATTCAGTTATACATACATGTACTCTTTTTAAAATATTCTTTTCCATCATGGTTTATCATAGGACTCTGATTACAGTTCCCTGTACTATACGGTGGGACCTCGTTGTTTACCCTCTCCATGTATAATAGCTTACATCTGCTAACCCTGACTTCCAATCCATCTCTCCCCCAACTCCCTCCCTTGTGACAACCATAAGTCTGTTCTCCTCGTCTGTGAGTCTGCTTCTGTTCCATAGATAGGTTCATTTGTGTCATAGTTTAGAGTCCACATATAAGTGATATTGTATGGTATTTGTCTTTCTCTTTCTGACTTACTTCACTTAGTATGACAATTTCTAGTTGCTTCCATGTTGCTGAGAATGGCATTATTTCATTTTTTGTGGCTGAGTAGTATTCCATTGTGTATATGTGTCACATCTTCTTAATCCATTCATCTGTCATTGACATTCTTGTTTCCATGTCTTGGCTATTGTGAATAGTGCTGCTATGAACATACAGGTGCATGTATCTTTTTGGATTGTGTTTTTTATCTGGATATAAGCCCAGGAATGGGATTGCTAGATCATACGGTAGTTGTATTTCTAGTTTTCTGAGGAACCTCCATACTATTTTCCGTAGTGGCTGCACCAATTTACATTCCCGCCAACAGTGTAGGAGGGTTCCCTTTCCTCTGCACCCTCACGCATTTGGTATTTGTAGACTTTTTAATGATGGCCATTCTGACCAGTGTGAGGTGGTACCTTATTGTACAGAACAGCTGTATGTTGAGAAGCAGTCATATTCATGGAAACCTGCCTAGAATCTTCCAGAGACTAGACCCTGCCATACGAGTTTAGGGCATCGACTGATCTGTCTCCTCGCTGAAGCTTATGAGAGTTCTCAGGAGAAAGCAACAAGAAATGAAAGAGACTTGATCAAAATATTACCACTGAAAGCATAAATAAACTCAGCCAGGAGAGAAAGTCTATTAGAGAAAAATAAAAATCTGTTATAGGTGGCTACATATCTTGAAGAGAAATAAAAGTGAAATAAAAGAGCCATGCAAAGAGAATGATTTCATGTATTCCATCCATTTAATTTGTATTCAGTTATTCCAATTTATAAGTAGAGTGGCGACTTTTAGATATTAAAAATGACAGAGACCCCAGGAAACCATTTTTCTTCTTTTTTCCAGGGATATTAGAAATCTCTAACGGAGTCTGGTTGGTTTTCTTTTTGTGGAAAAAATATCTAGGAGAGGAATCAATAGTCCTCATGTCATGCTAAATCCCTGCTGTGTGTATGCCTGCGGATACATGCCACTTGATGCATTTATCAATGTCCTTTCTGCTATTATTGTCCCCCTGGAGTTTTTATATATTCCGAGTAGCTCTCAGCCTTGCCAAGTACATGTCCCTAGATTTTCTCCAACCTTTTGGAAGTAAGACTCTCTGATTATTCCCATAGACAGCAGTGATTTACACAGTAAATCCTGATGTGTCGCCTTTGATTTTTTTGTTTTGTCTTTTTAGGGCTGAACCCGCGGCATATGGAGGTTTCCAGGCTAAGGGTTGAATCGTAGCTACAGCTGCTGGCCTATACCACGTCCACAGCCACAGCAATGTGAGGTCCAAGCCCCATCTTCGACCTGCATCACAGCTCACGCTAATGCCAGATCCTTAACCCACTGAGCGAGGCCAGGGATCGAACCTGCATCCTCATGGGTGCCAGTCAGATTCGTTTCCACTGAGCCACAATGGGAACTCCCCCTTTGATTTCTAATTTTGCTAGTAGTGCGAATTTCTGATTTTATCAGTAGTGAGTGTTGGATCTTGCTACACTGTTCACATGGATCACTCAAAACCAGTACCGAAATCATTTTTTGTATGATCATATGCCATCTAGCTTGTCAATAGAGAATGGTAAGCATCCTCTGAAAATCCTGAAATGCTTAAGTTTGGATTTTTTTCACTTCAAAATGAATTACCTGTTTTGATAGAACAAGAGGTGCACACTTCTCAAGTGCCATTTCTGCTTTTAATGTAGACTTGACTCTTAGCCCAGTGATGGTAAAACTGTTGCCATGGATCAAAGAGGAAAACCTTTTAGAGTCTCTTTCCACCTGATTTAATGTTAGCTTTTTCTTTCAAAGAACAAACAACCTTAGAATTGTTTTCCCTTGATCATTCTGCTTTTATTCATAAGGGTTATATAAACAAGGGAGAGGCTAGGCTCCAGTTTTCTGCAGCTAGGAGATGTAATTTTGAGTCTCAAAGAAATAATGCATTTAACTTCATTATTAATGCTTTTTCGCACGAATTTAAAATACTACTGATAAAATGTCCAGCCCTAAGGATCGGCGTGCGTACGATGTATGTGTATACAAATGGATTTACGATAGCGTTCCAGAATGCAGCTGTGTTTACACCTCCAAAGAAAGCTGTCGATTTCTGCATTTTGTTCATTCCCCCAAACTGTCCTTTCTAGAGGATCTAACCAATGGTATCCTGGGCCCCTCAACGAATATTTAGTGGTGAGCCAGGAGAATGGCTTGAGCATAGGTCATGAGAGTGACAGCCCCAACCCAGCAACTGGAGGTGGCGTGTGGGGACAAGGCACACAGAGGAAAAGGAACAGACTTCTTCTCAAGCTGCTCCTCTGCCTCGGGAGTTATCATTTCACGAGCTGGCTCTTTTCCTGGGAAACTCAAAGTGTTGCCACTTAACTGCATTTCAGTCTTTCGCCATCTCTCCGTCATGGTACTTGACCAACACTATTACAATCGCTTATGTATCTGCCTCTCCAGTCGCCCACCCCATGCTCTGAACCCTTCAAGAGCGAGGACTGGACCTTCTGTAAGCTTTGTGCTCCCCACTGCGTAGCTTGACACAGCACATAGTAGGTGTTAAGTAAGTACGCATTGAATGAATGCATACATGCAGAGTCTTCTCAGGTCTCGGAAGCTTCGGGGCCTCTTGAGACAGCCTCCTAGCCTAAGGCTTGTACGCATGAGAATGAGGTATTGCGTCCATCCTATCAAAAATGTCACCTTTCTCTTAAAGTTATTTCCTTTAAAACATACTTGAGATACATGGAAAAAAAAACCCGAGGCCTAGGTTCCTAAAACCCCTGCTCTTAATACATAGTGGCTTTCTGGAAATAGAAAACTTTGTCCACTCTGACAAACACAAAAGCCATCTCTAGATTTTGGTGGATAAATCAGTCCTTCAGAAAACAGTCATTTGAATATGCATGCCCTGTGATCTGCCACGTGGCTGAGTCTTCCTGGGGCCCAGGCTTTCTCTGAAGATGCATGTGTGTTTTTTTTGGTTCCAGAATTCACCCCACAGGCGTTTGGAATGCCCTTATCCCAGGTGATCGCCAATGACCGGGCCTACAAGCTCAAGCAGGACTCACAGAGGGACGAGCAGAAGGATGCGTCTGATTTTGTGGCTTCCCTCCTCCCGTTTGGAAATAAAAGACAGAACAAGGAACTCTCAAGCAGTAACTCATCTCTCAGCTCCACCTCGGAAACACCGAATGAGTCAACATCCCCCAACACCCCGGAGCCGGCTCCTCGGGTCAGGAGGAGGGTGAGTTGGCCATCGGGGTTTTCTCTGACACCGATGTCAGGACAGTTGAAGAGCTGGAAGGTTCTTCTCTGAGCCTGCACTCCTGTGAAGACTGGAAAAGTAGCTTGTGCCCAGGTTGCTGTCAACAGGGCCATTCAGAGGATTTGCACTGGCCCTAAGCCCCTGACACGCCCTCACGGCCTTTCCCTGACCCCTCTCCGAGGTGTTGAATGCCTCTCTGCAGTTACCTGGGATAGCCTGAACATTCTACAGCATTCTACAACTCAACTCGTGTCATCTTCTGTTGAGTTACCAGAATTTCCCCAAGAGACTGTGAGGCCTGAGGGCAGGGCCAGGTGTTGTCCTTAATCTCTTCATTTCATCCAAGAACCACGCCTGGCCGAGGGAATTTGCTTCATAAACAAAGAGATTTTTGTTTTTCTTATCAAAGAAATATGTTTCTTTTTCCTCAAGCGTAACCATAGAAACACACACGTATCCTCTTTCAAATCAAGATTATAACAATATGGTACCATTTATTGAGTGCTCTGTTCCAGGCCCTGTGCTATCATTTGGCAGATCAAATTTCACATTTCAGTCCAGGAAAGCCGAGTTTCCAGGCAAACTGGTTGGAGATTAGCTGAGTCCGTTGCTGTGTATCTCTGAAAGTTCCCAGGGCTCTAGAAGATCTTGTCTCCATTTCCTCTTGCCCGGAGGACCGAATCGTTGCCGCCTCCAGCCGCTGACCACGGCCCTCAAACCCCAGACACTTCCCAGTTCAAATCCGCACTTCTCAGTCAGCCTACCACATTGAGGACCCCTCCAAGACTGAGGGGTACCTGCGCCACCACTGTTTTCAAGGCTTCACTGTGTTGAAAACAGAGGAAATGACTACATTGCGGAGGATTTGAATTTGCATGCTGGACTTGTTCTTCCAGTCCCGTCATCCCCTCTTAGACTGCACGCATAAGCCTATATGGCAATGACACCAAAATACCAGACAGGAGCCTCCTGAGAATCTGGAGCCCAGGCAGTGGGTCTCCCAAATGGCTTCCCCTCTACCCAGGCCTTGCCAGAATGCCAGCAGCTAACTTCTTCCTCTATGCTTCATGAAAGGGTGGGTGGTCTTACAAATATTGCTGGTACCCTTGCTCTCAGCCTTTACCATTCCTAGCATGGCAGCCTGCCTCCCACCTGTCATTACCTTATCTCTTGGCAGCGGTGGGCAGGCTTTCTCTGATGGCCAGAGGCACCCGCTCTGCAGGTGGTAGGCTGCAAGGAACAAGGCATGAATGTCTCCTTCCTATTCCTACCAGAAGCTGCCTTTATTTTATTTTATTTATTTGCTTTTTAGGGTCGCACCCACAGCATAAGGAAGTTCCCAAGCTAGGGGCTGAATCAGAGCTGCAGCTGCCAGCCTACACCACAGCCACAGCAAAACTGGATCTGGGCCACGTCTGCGACCTACACCACAGCTCACATCAATGCTGGATCCTTAACCCACTGAGCAAGACCAGAGATCGAACCCTATTCCTCATGGATACCAGTCGGGTTCATTACTGCTGAGCCACAATGGGAACTCCCCAGAAGCTGCCTTTAATCAATGGCTCTTGAGTCTTGTGGCATAAATACTGCAGCTCCCTCACTTCCTCGCAGGGATAGCTCTGAAATGCAGGATCTGCATGATCTCTCAGAGGTCCCCAGGGCAACTGGGCTCCAGCTGCCCACGGGCTCAAGCCGTAGGTGTGATGATGCTCCTTTCAGCTGGCTGTCTTCACTTCCCCTTCTCATTTCCCCACTCCGCTACAGCCATCTCCTGGGACTATTCCCCTAATAAAGTACTTCTGGGGAAATCAAGACTGTTTATGGAATCCTCCTATTTAAAAATCTATTTGCTAGAGTCAGAGCTGAGTTATTTTTTTTATTCACAAGATTTCTCTGACTTTACCTCATTCATCAAATATGTGATATTTTTTCTTGTTTCAAGGCATGAAGCGGTTGGGTCAAAATATTTTAATTGTATGTTTGCCATCTCTTGTCTTCCATTTGGAAAAAGTTATCTATTGTCGAAATTGTAACTGTCATTACCTTACCCTGTCTTGTGGAGGTCTCCTACCTTTTTCAAAAGGTGTTTGGTTTTTTTCATTTTAATATGCAAACAGCACAGTTAAACCAAACAGTATTATTTCAAGTGTCATGAATAGTCATGGGCAAAAGTATTTATTGGATAGCACTGGAGGACGCTGTTTTTATTTTCTCCATCTGCACTCTTTGTTCATGTCTGTGTATAATTTGCAGGGTGCAATGTCAGTGGATTCTATCACCGATCTGGATGACAATCAGTCTCGACTGCTGGAAGCTTTACAACTCTCCTTGCCTGCCGAGGCTCAAAACAAAAAAGAAAAAGCCAGAGATAAGAAACTCAGTCTGAATCCTATTTACAGACAGGTCCCCAGGCTGGTGGATAGCTGCTGTCAACATCTAGAAAAACACGGTAAGCAGACTTGTTTGTCAGAAATCAAATGCTAAAGACTTTCATTTATTCAAGCATCATTTATTTAAGCGTCCAATGCCAATTGTTTGTTCATTTGATCAGGCTCTAGGCCAAAATTTCCTTTGTGAAAAAAGTTTACAGATATGAGTGTTTGCTTCACCCCAGTAAGGCTAAACAAGATTGCATTGGTTGGGAGACATCAACTTGTTTGGTATTCAGACTCCCAGCCCCAGAGGGTCCTCAGAAGTGACCTTTGAGGCCAAGGAATTGAGAGGAGGGCAAGATCTCTTGGGCTGATCTAGCCTCTGGACCCTCTTCAGACAAAGCAGAGCCACTTTTATCTTTTTTATACATTGAGGTTACTCAAGGCTTCCTTAAAAAATAAAAGTCCAAAAAACAAAGGAGAGTCCAGCTTCTTGAAGGAAAAAAAAGAGGAGAAAACCATTCCTTAAGTGAATAAAAAAGAAATAGTTTGGGACAACAGGTTTTTATGTTGCTATTTGCATTCTTGTAGAAAGATGTCCACTTTAAATTTCTTCGCAATGACCCTTTTGGCAATCGGTCCCCCTTAATATGCTGACTTTAAAACAATATGCAGGAGTTCCCATTGTGGCTCAGTGGTAATGAACCCAACTAGTATCTATGAGGACATGGGTTTGATCCCTGGTCCCTCTTACTGGGTTAAGGATCTGGCATTGCCGTGAGCAGTGGTGTAGCTCCCAGACGAGGCTCGGATCCTGAGTTGCTGTGACTGTGATGTAGGCCTGCAGCTGAGCTCCGATTCGACCCCTAGCCTGGGAACTTCCATATGCCGTGGGTGCAGCCCTGAAAAAAGAAAAAGAAAGATAAATAAGTATAACAACATAGATCTTTAAAATTTTGGCTGAACTTGAGACTTTTGGTTCATCAAACTGCCATTTCTCCAGTCTGAATTTGTTTGCCCTAGTGTTAGCATGCATTTTATGGCCATGAGAAAAGTTTATTAATTGTTTCTTTTTTCCTAGTTTTATTGAGAAATAATTAAAGTACATCACTGTAATAGCTTTTTTTTTTTACTATGAAGATAACACACTCATTGTAATGAATAAAAAAAGAAAGAAGCAAATTCTGAGGCTATCATATAGACATAACTACTGAGGGGTTTTGTTTAGTTTTTTGTGTGTTGCTTTTTTTTTTTTTTTAATTTTATGACCGCACCTGTGACGTATGGAAGTTCCTGAGCCAGGAATCGAATCTGAGCCACAGCTGCAGTGTAGAATTAGCACACTGCCCCAAGCTGGGGATCAAACTCGGGCCTCTGCAGCAACCCGAGCCACTGCAGTCAGATTCTTAACGCACTGCACTACAGCAGGAACTCCTAGACATAGCAACTCTTAACATTCTCATCTATTTCTTTTCTCTTTCATTGTATTTTTTCTTATTAAGGCCACACCTACGGCATATGGAAGTTCCCAGGTTAGGGATCAAATTGGAGCTGCAACTGCAGTCACAGCAACGCGGGATCGGAGCCACATCCGTGACCTATGCCACAGTTTGCAGCAACAATGGATCCTTAAGCCACTGAGCAAGGCCAGGGATCAAACCCACATCCTTATGGATACTAGCTGAATTCTTAACCCACTGAGCCACAACGGGAACTCCATTCTCATCTATTTATTTCTAATAAAAGCAGAACTTTATAAGAAATATAAAGAATATATCCTTTATTATAAGGATATATCCGAATCTCTTAAATCAACTCCATTATATATGGCGCCACTAGACAACATATGGGCAACTTAATAAAATTAATATGTATTGAAACTTTATTTATACAAATTTTTAATGTGTGTGTGTGTGTGTGTGTGTGTGTTTATCTCCTTGGAAGGTACACTGGAGGTCAAGAAAAATGTCTTAGTCATTTTGAGTTCCCAATACTTAGTATCATGATAGCACAATGGAAATATCCAATCAATATTACTTGAACAGAATTATGTTTTTAAAATGGCTTAGCAACTAAAGAGTTTAGTGCCATGAATATGGAAATTCAGCCTAAGCTTCACTATGAGGTGAAAAATGAGACTTATGCTTTTAGAATTATAATATTTCTCTATAAAGAATGTAGAGAGTGAATTGTCAGCCCTTGAAGGAATTCTAAATGAGAAAATTCTACCCCAGTCATGCAAAAATCCAGTGCCAGGTTGAGTAGCTGCTTTTGTGAAAGAAAACCTGGCGTGTCCTTCTATTTTCCTTTTGAAAATAACATTTCATGAATAATAGTTTGTAAAATAGCATTTCCTTTAAGATCACTAAAAAACAGGGCAGTTCACTTTTTTTTGGGGGGAGGGCTAGATATTACAGGGCAGTTTAGGGCTGAAGGAAAAAAGATAACCCAAGTGATCTTTCATGACCCTGATGGTGTTCCGAGTTTCCATGGTGTTAAGACCAAATGGTTCTGGAAAAATAAGAGACATGTTCAAGGTCAAACAGATATTCATCTTGGTCACTTGAAACCAATGAAAAAAAGAGCAAACTTCAAAAACAGTTCTTTCATATGACTTTATTTGCCAGGTTTTGAAATGGGTGGCAGAGAGTTTGATTGACGAGCCTGATGAACATGTATCAAAGATCATTGCTTTCTCTGCCAGACTGGTCTTGGACAGTTACCTTGACCCCACCTCTAATTTGTGTTCACTCCCCTTCTCCGCTTTTTCCTTCATCCAATGTTTTCTATACCATAAGGCCAAAATTCCTTAAGCATCCGTATTTTCCCCAAGCACACAATTCAAACAAAAACCGAAGCAGCAAACCAGACAATATAACAGAGTCAAGCTCTATTATATTTCTGAAATTTAGGCTGATTTTAGGGTGGGGCCTTCTGCTTATTACGCCTGCCCTCATTACTTGAATTCCCTAAGCCTGAGATTCAGGTGCCCTGGGTCTAATTTCCATTTTAGTTGCTGACGAAAAGGATCACATCCATTTCCGGGACAAGGTACCACAAAGTCACATTTCTTTGCTAGATCTATGCTTTTCTTCATATACAACCTGTTTTTATTAGTGACTGTCTTAAGTCAAGGTTACTGAATGCCTAGACTGTATCTTCTCTTTCAGGAAAATGGCTGTAAAGGCTTATGTCACAGAATGGCCTTGGCTGTCTGAAGGCTGTCATCTGCTGTACTTAAAAATTAATTGCTTTTGAAAACTGAAAACATTATAATCGATTGACATATGGGAATTATAGCAGACTTTCACTAGCTAGTTATTTTTGAAATCACAGTCATTTTTACTGAGTAGAAAAACACTATAATTGAGGAAATAATGACATAGGAATGGGCATTTCTGAACAGACTGGAGGAATTCAGCCAAAGGAATAGTCCCACCTGGAAAGAAAGTGTCCTTATGTGATATCTCACTTTTCTGGAAACTTCAGCTATTTGGAAATCATCGGACCAACATGAAAATTAATGCAGCCAAAATTAAAATTTCTAAGACCTAACTATTATTTTCAAGTTTTCTGTTTTGCACAAAATGACTCATTTCGTTCAGTCAGGGGTGGCATCTCTCTATGTAATAGTAGATGCCAGATACAATTCTAGGTATTTTATATACATTAATTAATTGAATAATTGAATGGCTTCTGAGGTGGATACTTATTATGCCGTTTTGTACACAAATAAATGCAATTCTATATTTGATTCTAATACTTTGATTATCCTGTTTTCAAGCTCCAAGAGAGGCAGAAGCAATAAATTACACTGGGGATTGGTATCAGTTATAAGGCAGACAAATTGATGGCAGCAACAGGGAGGGTACAGAAGTCTTTTGAAAATAGATGCAAAGCAAAATTCCATCTAAGAGCAAAGTACCAAGTTGTACTTATGCAAATCAGCAATAACTAGCCTTTCGGCATGATTCTCTCAAATTATTCTGGAAATTCAGGATAACACTTGTAAGATGTAGAAGTGATAAATGGGTATGTATGGATATTATCTTTTCTAACTGAAAAGCTCTAGAAAACCAATTTAAAAGTCTTCTAGTTAATACACAGTGTGGCAAGACCATAACATAAATATAGAAAAAGATATAAATTTTATTTAAGAGCAATAATTAGTTATGCACTATAAAAATAATTCGTTTATATTAGTATAAAAATATAATATACCTAGAGATCTGTAATAAGAAGAAAGTTTGAAGAAAACTGCAAAGCTTTCTTTACCAAGACATATTAAGAAATTAAGAAACAAATTAAGATGTCTACTTTGCTTCTGGATGGAAAGAATGTTATAAAGATTTAAATTAGGAGTTCCCACAGTTCCACTGTGGCTCAGTGGAAACGAATCTGACTGGCATCCAAGAGGACATAGGTTCAACCCCTGGCCTCGCTCAGTGGGTTAGGAATCTGGCATTGCCGTGAGTTGTGGCATAGGCCAGTGGCTACACCTCTGATTTGAGGTTCCCTAGCCTGGGAACTTCCATATGCTGCGGGTGCAGCCCTAAAAAAGAAAGAAGCAAGGAAGGGAAGAGAGACAAAAGAAAAAATATTTAAATTATTTCCAATTTCATTACGTATTGGACTAGTCAGAACTCTTTCAGTGGCAAGAGAGAGGAACCCAGATAAAACTTAATTAAGCAAAGAAACCCCCCCCCAAAAAGGAAGTCCCATTTACATCCCAGAAGTCTGAGTATTATATCTAGATTTAAGCACAAGAGGATCCAGAAAGCAAATGATGCCATGAAAGCATGAGTATGTTTGCTGGTCTGTTTACTATGATGCGTGGTCCCTTTACTCTCAGACCAGCTTTCTTCGTGTGGCTACAAAACGACCATTGGCAGCCACGTTCTGGCATCACTGTTATAACTGATGATCCCAAATGAAGAGAAAATGAGCCACGAATGAACAATAAGTACAGACAATGATCATCAGTGGCAATGATTAATGGCTTGCATAGAAAAAGGGAGTGTCATTCAGACATTCCGTGCCGCCCTTAAGGAAGTGGAGTATCCTTGCCCCCAAATTCAAACTTGAATCAGAGAAAACTCTGGCTATAACTCTCTTTAGAGGAAATAAAATGGAGAAAAGAACATATAAATGTCACCATGGAGTGTCCACATCCAGACAGCGGGGAAATCTACAGTGGAAAATCCATGCTATTTCTTTATCAAACCAACCACGGGGAAAAAATAGAGAAATATACACATTAAGAGACTATACGGCACATGAGTCTATTGCAGTTTATGAACCTTATGTGAACATTGACTATTTAATGATATTAGGAACTATTGTTGAAATTTCTAATTGGAGATAGATATATTATTTTTTTTCCTTGAAGAGACCGAATTCTTTAGAGCAGTGTTTCTCTACCTCAGCACTACTGACAGTTTGGGCTGGATAACTCATTTTTATGTGTTGGCTCTATAATCCTACTTCTAGGACATGATCTTAAGAGACCCAGAAATGCAAACTGAGACCTATGTACAGAGTTGTTATAATAGGGTATTTACGGTATCAAAACAAGTGCACATATGTTGAGGGGATTTATATTGCCATTCAGAGAAGACGATGAAGTGAATTGTGGCACATTCATACAATCAGGTATTTTGCATCTATTTTAAATGACATTTACAAAAAATTTTTGCTGACATAAAAATTATTGCAGCATAATGTTGAGTGAAAACAGCAGTATTTCTTCCCTCTCTCTCTCCCCCCTTCCTCTCCATGTGTATTTTTTTTTCATGGAGAAAAGAGTGGATAGAAACAAACCAAAATATTAAGTGATTACTTCAGGTATTTTTCTGGAATCATATTTTTTTACATTTTTCTGCACCTTATAGATTTTCTTTAATCAGCATGTGTTTTGATTATGATCAATAAAACAAGAAATATCTATTTTAAAATTGACCAAGGGCTGGACATTCATTTAAAATTCGTGTTTAATTTCTCTGAGTAGGAATTGTGGCTCAGTGGGTTAAGAACCTGACCTAGTGTCTGTGAGGATGTGGTTCGATCCCTGGCCTCTCTCAGTAGGTTCAGGATCCGGCGTTAGCACAAACTGCAGCGTAAGTTGCAGGTGTGGCTCAGATCCCACGTTGCTGTGGCTGTGGTATAGGCCGACAGTGGTAGCTCTGATTTGACCCAGAGCCGGGAAACTTCCAGTTGTCACAAGTGTGGCCGTAAAAAGAAAGAAATATTTTCTGAGTAATGAAGATGTTACATCATTTTTTTTTTCATATGGAGAAAGTGTGAATATACGTAATAGTACCTGAAAATGTTTTCATCAGAGACGTCTAACACAGAATGATCCTAGTGCTTACAGAGCTGGTTCCTAGGTGCCTGGTGAATACAGTGCAAGATAAATAAGCATCCATGCACGCTGTCAAGTTACTATTGTTCTGCATTCTGATTTATGTCTATTTTGATTTCCTCCAGTTTCAAGCCATGAGACAGGACTGACGATTTTGTTGGTTTATTTACAGGCCTCCAGACCGTGGGGATATTCCGAGTTGGAAGCTCAAAAAAGAGAGTGAGACAAGTAAGTGAAAAGTGAAGATTATGTTGTCTATTTCACTTGACTTTCAGTTGAATTACCTCACGCGGAGTTCAAGCTTATGCAAATTCATTTCTGAATATCTTTTCCATACCTTCCCACCAGTTACGGTAGAGCTGAGTCTCAGGGTGTGTTTGAATAATCACAAGTAAGACTGGTACCAATGGAAGGCTTCTTCCTTCTGAAGATACACACTATCTTCACTAAAGACAAGTTGCGTGTAATTGATGAGTGGTTCCGGACAGTTAATGGGCATTTTCATCAGGTGGAGAGGTGGCTAGTGTCAAAAATGATTCCTCAGTTATAGCTGGATCCACCAAAGGGGAAACCTTTGCATGGAGATTTACTTAAGGATTCTCCCCAAAATATAAAGAGTGGTTAGATCTCAAGTATGAAATATGCTCTAACTCACTATTTTATCTTGTGATAGCGCTTCTTAGCGCCCTACACTTTTTCTTCCCAAGGACTGTCAGACTATTAAGGGCTAATTAATCATTGGTAGGATTGCCGGTTTCTCACCTGTCTGTCATCGTGAGAGCTGGAGGAGGGTAAGGGCTTTGCCTCTCAATTCATCACCATGTTTTGAGGACCTGTAACAAGGCCAGGTACACAGGAAGTGTGCCATATGTCCGTGGTGAATGAATGGATGAATGAATGACCGAGCAAATGAACGCTTACAGAAGTCTGTTGCACAGAGTAGATTTGTGAACCCACGTAATTATTTTTACAGCAGAGAACAATACAGAAGAGAAGTTGAACTGTGATGAATGTAGGTTGTAGAGTTAGGACTCCCTTCTTCTTGCTGTTTTGTTTTCCTACTGTTATAAATGCTAAGGGAATCAGTCTAATGATTAAGGCAGGGAGTCTTCCTGGGAATCGTTAATAAGGCCCCTTTGACAAATCTAAGGCAGATTTTATTTAGTTATTGTCATCTTTCAAGCCTTAGCCACAAACGGTTTATCAGAGTTTTAAATTTCATTGTTGGCAGAAAAATCTCTTTGCTGCCTTGTCGAGTATTTCTGTAAAATGTCAAAATTCCAACCTGGTGAATTTGCTGCCAGGCAGAACTGCTGTGTAGTTGATGAATTCCTCCCTCCCACGTTGATAGTTGCCCTGACCCCTTAGATCTTCCTCCCAACCTTCTGGATGTCATTATCAAGCCCTTGTGTTTGCATCATTAACAATAAACCCACAGGTACCTTTGTTTAATAACGCGTTTAGGAGTTCCCGTCATGGCTCAGCGGAAACGAATCTGACTAGTATCCATGAGGATGCAGGTTCGATCCCTGCCCTCGTTCAGTGGGCATTCCCATAAGCTGTGGTGTAGGTTGCAGACGTGGCTCGGATCCCACGTGGCTGTGGCTGTGGTGTAGGTCGGCAGCTATAGCTACGATTCAACCCCTAGCTTGGGAGCCTCCATATGTGGCAGGTGTAGCCCTTAAAAAAAGCAATAAATCAATCAATAAATACATACATAAAGCATTGAAATATATACATCCATCCATCCATACATATATGGCTGGGTTGCATAGACTCTCTAGATCAAGGAGATGTATTGTTTACTTCTCCTTCTCAGGCTGTGGGTAGACCTAATACGAGAGGCTACATGTCACAGAACTTCTTTTGCTGGGCACCGAGCGTTGAGGCATAGTGTTCTCAGACTGCCACCTGAACCCTTGGTTTTCCAGTTGCGTGAGGAATTTGACCGTGGAGTTGATGTCTCCCTGGAGGAAGAGCACAGCGTTCACGATGTCGCTGCCTTGTTGAAGGAGTTCCTGAGGGACATGCCGGACCCCCTTCTCACCAGGGAGCTGTACACAGCCTTCATCAATACTCTCTGTGAGTAATCCGGCCATTTGCAGGAATGTGTCCCTGGGTTATTGGGCTGTCCAACTCCCTCATCAAAACCTCGGACGTGTGTTTCCTAATTTTTTGCCCTTATTTATTGGTCACTAATGAGTGGGCTATTGGGGGAGTTTTCTGAGATTTCCCCCGGGGGGAATTAGCCAGAAGAAAGTTGCAATAAAACACATGGAAGTAGCCAAGAAAAAAAAATGGCATGCTTTCAAACAACTGTAGGATAGTAGAGAGTGCTATAAATTGATGCTTTGGAGTAGAGAGTTTACGTTGTCTATGCCTAAAAATGAGATTGCGTTTCTGGAATCCAGGCAAAGCAGGATGGCATAGCCCAGTGCCAGGACTTTCAGCATGGCCGCCTCAGGGCTGTAAACACAGATCCCATGGAGAGAAAAGGAGGGCGAGGGGGAGGTGAAACAGGCCAGAACTGTGTCAGCCTCCATGCATTTCTTCCTCCATGCTGCAGCCGAGATAGGATCACAGAGGAGAGAGGCGACACTGGCATCGTGCTGTGTCTTGGTTACTGCCAGCCAAAAGTCTACCGCTTGCATATTGCTCCACAGAAAAATCTGTTATAAACTCAAATTTAAGAACACTTAGCAGTTCTCGGTCATTGTGAGCCAATGGCCACCAACCACAAAAGGCTGTGATCCATAAAAGTATGTGATGGTTTACACCGAGGAGAGGAGGGAGAAGAAAGTAAAGGAAATTAAGTTCCCTTTCTAACCTGAGTTGTAATGATTTCTCTGGCTGTTCCACTTCCCCAATTTATCTGTACATCCTTCGTAGAACCTTAATGCTAAATTGCTAAACCAATGCGAGAGTGGGTGAAGGGATGGAACTGCGACTTGCCTTGCTGGTCCCTTTCTGAAGACAGTGGATCCCGAATGGTGTGAGTCCCGCTTCGGCTTCCTTAGAGCTCCTCTTTTTGCCTTACCCAGTGTTGGAGCCGGAGGAACAGCTGGGCACCCTGCAGCTTCTCATCTATCTTCTACCTCCCTGCAACTGCGACACGCTGCACCGCCTGCTGCAGTTCCTCTCCATCGTGGCCAGGCATGCCGAGGACAACGTCAGCAAGGACGGGCAAGAGGTGCGAACCCCCCTCCCCGCTGCGACCCATGGCTCTGCCTCTTCCTTTTGTCCACTGCGAAGGGGAGAGCTAAATAACACACACGGATGTCTATACAACACGGAAGAGCCTCACATACCTAGCAAATAGACATTACCAAAGGGGAGAGAGTTGAGGGAAGGATGAATTAGGGGTGCGGGGTTAACAGATACACACTATTATACAAACAGATATGCAACAAGGAAATACCGTATTGCATGGAGAACTATACCCAGTTTCTTGGAATAATCTATAATGGAATGTAATTTGCAAAAATACTAAATTACTATACTGTACACCAGAAACTAAAGCAATATTGTAAATCAGCTATATTTCATTTTTTTTTTTTTAAAAAGGAAGAGTTACCAATTTGGTCAAACTGGAGAAAGTGATGCCATGCCTCCCTTTCCTGACCTATCTATGTAGGAAGACAACTAATTCAGGGTTTTCCCTGGAGGGATAATTCCGCAGAGCGCATAGGCCATTAACCTCCTTGTATGTTTCAATGATGCTTCTCAATGAGGCTGCCATTTTCTACGTTGATGTTTTACTCAAGACCCCGAATTTCTATTTGTGTGAAGAAGACAAACCATGAACTACAGTAGTGCTTGCAGTCATGAAAGAATGAAGTAACGGAGATGGGAGCAGGGAGACTGCTATCCTTATAACTTGTTTGGTCTGCTTCTTTAACTTGGAACCCAAATGTGCTGTGACTGCTTCATTATTCCACTTTGCTCTGGAGCGCTCATCTGCCCTGTGGCTGGAAGTCCAGTGTCCTCCTTTTGAGAGGTCCTCTTTCTCTCCTTCAACCCTCCCCCCAAAACAGGGGCTGGCCCAATGCAACCGAAGGTGGATCCTGCTTCAAAACCAGGTGTAGACAGAACTGAAACGTTCTATCTATTGACCATTTCCATGATTTCCATGCATCTCGATGCTACGTAGTGTCAACTGCTAGAGACAGGTCTGCACAATCCTTTGGACCACTTGGGGATTTTTTTCTTTTTCTTTTTCTTTTCTTTTTTTTTTTGCGGAAATACCTGTCCTTTACATTCTATATTGTATAGTATACTTTTTTTTTTTTTTGGAAAAAGCTGCTTAACATACCTGGAAATTTTATCTGAGTAATATGTGCTACACTTTTAAGAGACTATGAACTAAATTATTATGAAGATCAAAATACTTTTATTTTTTCATTTTAGGATGTTCTTGTTGGACTTGGCCCCACCCCCCGCCACGGGGTATTGGGCCCTGGTTCTCTTTGGTCATACTCATGTGCTCCAAGGTGTTTTCAGTTTCTCCCTTGGACAAAGAAGATGTTTGCTGGCCTCGATTTTAAGTGACATATTAGCAAGCAACCTATTTAATCTTCACCTTAACAGGAGATCTGTTTCCTTTTTTTGTTTTGTTTTGTTTTATTTGTCTTTTAGGGCCGCACCCGCAGCTTGTGGAGGTTCCCAGGCTAGGGATCGAATTGGATCTACAGCTGTCAGCCTACACCACAGCCACAGCAACTGAGGATCTGAGCCTTGTCTGTAACCTACACCACAGCTCACGGCAACACCAGATCCTTAACCCACTGAGCGAGGCCAGGAATCGAACCTGCGTCCTCATGGATGCTAGTCAGATTCATTTCCACTGAGCCATGACGGGAACTCCCTCTTTCCCTTTTTTGATATGCAGTCACACTTCTCCTTGACCTTGGATCGGCATTATAAATCAGCAAGAAGAAGGCATTCCAAACTTACTTACTTACCCCGGAAGCTTTAATTTTGAATCCTGTTAAGCAGAACTCAGATGTGTGGTGGATTCATTTCTGTGTTTGTCAGATTTATTTCCCAAAGGCCATAGTCACATGTAAATTTTTTTCGCTTTGATCCGGAAAGGCAGTTCTGCATTTCTTACCCTCCCTATCTGCGTGAGAATGGAACTTTCCTAAGTTATCCATTTATCTCTATAGTAGTTATTAGTGAAACCTCTGCTGGCTTCAGGTTTCACAATGTGGCACAGACACCTTATTTCAGCAGACACAGCTCTTCAGCAGATATAATTCTTATAATTGTTAAGTAGCTATATTACCTGTCTGGGTGTCAGCATTTCCTGAGTATAGATATGAGAAGCTATAGAATCATCTGTTTAATCACTGTGTAAAGGCAAAGCCCTGTCTGAATTCCTAGGCATGTCAGTTGCTTCTCTGACATTTCTTAAATCCTATGTGAGAAGAGCGTTGGGTCTTAGGTGATTAAGAAGGCATTGAGGAAAGCAAAATGTCCAGCTGAACTCATTTGTGCCTTTTTAGAATCATTTTAGGACATTCTTTCAGTTCAGATGTTGAACAAGACTGCACTGCCAATGGCAAAGCGAAGAAAATATTCTTGGCTAAGTACAAATGGCACTTAGCATGCCGAACCGCTAGCTGCCATTTGTGCTCAGGGCTTTATACATATAGTATAGCCCATCCTCCAGGAAGCAAGAGAGATATCACTGTCCTCATGTTTCAGGGGTGGAAACTGAAGGCTGGAGGGGTTATTTACCCAGTGTTCCCCAGGGAGCTTCCACTTATGGTGGTGCAAGTTGTGTATTTATACATTCACAACTCCGGGGGGCCGGGGCGGTGCCGTGTACCCCCTAGTTGCTGCAGATTTGCAGTTATTAGGACAATATCCCAGCATATGGCAGTAAAATGTCTTGCAGAAGGGGTCCTCTTTCTAATGCACACAAAGGTGTCTTATTGGCTAGTAGTCAACTTGGTCCCTTGACTAGCAAATTCCCAATTGTGCCTCAAACCCAAACTGGTCTAAATTATGGTGAACAGAAAAATAGAATAGTAAGTAGAAAAAAAAAACTCTACCGGGGAAGGGTCTGCCTCTCAGTTTGCATCTTCCATATGATTGATCAGGTAATTTTGCCTTGTGGGAGCTGCCTAGTGCATTGTGGGATGCTTAGCGCTACTCACTTGATGCGAGTAGCTCCCCACTGATGCTGCCCTAGGTGACAGCTGAAAGTGTCTCTAAACACTGGCAGGTTTTCCCAGGGAGGGGGAGAGCCCCAAATGACCCCTGGTTGGGAACACTTGGTAGCTTTATAACTCACTGATCATGTGTTCTTGAACAAAGCTATTCACCCTCCGAAACCCGGGTTTCCTTATCTCAATTCTGGAGATAAGATTTCTTCAATTGGTACTGTGCAGTCATTGAGAAAACTAGTTTATTTCAAGGAATATAAAAATATTCTGGCAACAGCAAAGGTGTACAGAAACCAAGAAATGACAATGGTATCTAGACACTCTTGACCCAAACCTTGAATCAAAGTGAAAGACTAGTAACCAAAAGTTAAAGCAACAGAGGAAATATGAGGAGAGCGTGGCTTCCTTGAAATGGTTAGAAGTTACAGGGAGGCAAGTAGCACAACCATCTTGGACTAGAGTTAAGGCTGCAAAGTGGGAAAGTGCGGATGAGGTCTGGGAGGAAATCGGGCTATGTTCCTAGAATACTGAATGCCTTTGTTAGGGGTAGGTGGTTGATTCTTTCTCGCCATGAATCTTTGGAAGGATTCAACTAAGGTGTTCTAATCCATGTTGTAGATTGGTTGGAGACCGGGAGAGAGTGAGTTAGCAAATTTTGTAGGAGTAGCCATATGGAAAACGGCAATTCACACTGTAAATCTTTCCGTGTAAGAATGACCTTGGTATTTGAATCACTTACGTTCTGAGCGCCTACTCTGTGTTCCTTTAAACCAGTGAGCAATGTTCAGGTATTTTCTGGTTACTGTTCCCAGGAGGCTCTGGCATTTAGGAGGTGGAGGGGGGTGAACACGCAAGGCAAACAGAGAATTAGAGCATGCAGCGCAGAGTCACTGCAGAACTTCAGAGACGTGATTGATGAACACGGGCCAGAAAAGGTAGGAATAGCTTGGTGGAGGAGCTTGAACTTAAACTACATATCCAAGAGTGTGAAGAGATTGAGTATATGAACCATATAAGCGTGGCGTGGGAGAAAGAGGGAGTTAAGGGGGAGGGAGAGGAATGAGAGAGGTTCTTTGTTCACTATTTTTTCAGTTGGTTTGGCATGAGCAGGGAGAGAATTCAGAATGGAAAGACTGGGATGAGAAAAAAAATTCCAGTGTAAAATATAGTCAAGAAATAAAGCATTTTTCAACTTTGTCTCTTACGTGTGTGTTAGTTTGTGCTAGATATGTCATAATTTTGCTGGGTAGTTATTACAGCTTGCAACAGGAAGAAAAGTGAACCAGCGTATCAAGGAGCTTGGGGACTCACGCAGGCTCTGCCAGCACCTTGATACATGACCTTGTTTGTCTAAAATAGAGGAAGAGGAAGGAAAACAGAGTTGGGGTAGGGGGAGGTGCGAGTGAGCTTCCTCCTTTTTAAAATGAATATAATATTTCCTTTCTAATAGGCGCTTAAACCTTGATGCATCACAAACTAATGCGATCGTGAAGATCTCGCAATGGGGGGCATGAGAAAAATGACTGACTAGTCAATCTGCTTTTCTTGGGGGAAAAAATAGTGGGATTTTATCAAACTGTGGCAGTTTGCTATCTTGTGCTTGCTTTGCTTTATTCCATTTTGTTTAGTTTGCTATTTGTTTTGCTCCTTAGGGAAAAGGAAGAATTCCCCAGTGTAAGAAAGGTTCCATTTCTTCTAGAAAGAACATTGCAAGATCATAATTGAAACCTCTTGAGCAGTGGTTTTCAGGTCATCTAAGAACCCTGTGTCGTGGCATGGAAAATGTGGTGTGAATGTACAGTTTTGGGGGGAGAGGGTCCGTGGCTGGCCTTTTAGTTCTTCAGAGAGTCTATGAAGCCAAAAAAAAAAAAAAAAAGGTTACGAACCAGCAACACAGGGCTGGGATTACTGACCTTTGATGGATAACACGTCTCCAAGAAATGGGAGTTTGGCTTTGGAACTGTAGCAGGACCTAACCCTAACCCTAACCCCGACCCTCACTCTCCTCACCCTGGTCCAGACCCGGATTTGGAGCCAGTTTTCCCACTTTCCAGTTATGCCGGCTCTGCCAGCAAGAGTGAGTGGCGGGGGATGCAGGGGGCAGGCTGGAGCCGGGCTCTGCGCTTCACTTCCCTCATCTCTAAAACAAGGACAAGCGGCAGCAGCGGCTTTGCAAGAATATAATGAGAAGGCACTGAAACAGCCTGCGGGAAGCCTCTAGCCCAGTGACTGTACGTGCTAAACGTTTTAAACAAAATTTATTTTGTTGCAGTATAGCTGATTTACAATGTTAAGTTCTGCTGTACAGCCAAGTGACTCAGACATACGTATATATATTCTTTTTCATCTTCTTTTCCATTATAATTTATCACAAGATATTGAATATGGTTCCCTGTGCTCTACAGGAGGACCTGTTGGTTATCTAGTTGTATATATAATACTTTGCCTCTGCTAACCCCAAATTCCTAATCCTTTGCTCCCCCACCTACGTGCTAAACTTTTAATCAATGTGAGCTATTCATAGGAGGCTTAGAAATGATCCAGGATGCTTATTTAGTAGAGATAAATGTTTTCCTTTGATTGGCTGATAACCAAATAATGAACCAAGTTCAAGTACACATTATAGTACCCAATCATAAATAGAGATACATACATAGGCAGGTAGGTAGATAGATCGGTAAAGAGACGAATAGACAGATATGCTGAAACATGCGGTGCAAGAGTGGATGACCTCTGTGACCCAGTCTCCTTTCCAGTTAAAAAAAAAAAAAACAGTGAAACAAAACCAAAGTGAAGCCTAGAAGCTTCACAAACCACAGCAGCATGGTCTGCAGCTGGAAGTTCTGTGCCGTTGTACAGAGGGATTGTATTGCTTTCCCAGAATAGCAACAGGAGAAGGGGAGCGGAAACAGAGTTCTGGATTGTCCTCGTATTAAACATTCTTTGAAAAGAAAACAAAATCTTCTACTTGATCATGTTTTTAAAAAGAGGGAGAGAGAAAGAGAAGAGAGAGAACCCTGATACGACTTGAAGAGGAACAGGGAAAGCCCTCCGAATTCTAAAGAGATGAATTCAGAAATGGCGCTGATTTGATTTTTATCCTCAGCCATGAACTTCCACGAAGAGAGGTGAAAAATAACCCCCAAACTTGTCAAGTTTTACACCCATGAACTGAAACAAGGAAAACGGTAGTTGAGGCATCATCGTCCATAAAGGGCACTTTCTTGAAAGTTTGCCAGTGTTTGCCACGGGAAATCAGTTCACTTGGCGGCAAACCTGGAAACAGCCTTGCTTTCTAAAAATAACACACCCCGTGTGCCATGCTGGGCTCGCAGGGATGGGGAGCCGCCGGCTCAGGGCTCCGCGGGACAAAGTCAGGACTCAGAAGGTTTTGACCCAGCTGTGAGTCGGGAGTTGATTCTGGTTGTGAATTTTTTTTAATTTTTTTTTTTTTGCTGTACACCCAGATGCCTCTCAAAAGCTGTGCAGGTCTTCAGGCCAAGGATCCCCACCAAGCAGCCACAGTTCCCCTGCTTACCTGGGCATTATTCATAGATGTTCAGATAATTTCAACAAGAGAAATAAAAACACACCTAGACCAGTGGTTCTCAATCAGGGGCAATATGAGTTGACTTTTACCTGGTCTTCGCCTGCCTTTCCTGCAGCTGAGCTTTCCGGGGTACCCTGGCGTGTTGGGCACGTTTCTGTCTTTGCATATGGTGTTCTCACCACTGTAAAATTGACCCCTGTGCCAGCAACTCTGATTTTCAGCCCAGAAAACTCTTTTCTCCTTCAGGCTTTTGTACCAATATCGCCACCTCTTTGGAGTATCGCTGGGGCCTTCAGAGTTGATAGTTTCATGCTTGATACTCGCCACTTATAATAGAGAAGTTTATTTCCCCCTTTAGAATGTGAACTCTTTAAAATAAGGACTGCGTTGTGATCATTGCTGGGAAAATATAAAATAATTAGAACCCTAATTATGCCTAGCCTATGGTGTGCTGAGTGGATGGGTTAATAGAGAGATGATGGATTGATGGATGAAGGGATGGATGCATGGATGGATGGTCAGTTGGCTGGAGGGATGAATGGATGGATAGACCAATATTTTTTAAGAGTGGACAGTATAGAAATTTTATACAATACCAGTTTCACAACAAAGGAATTGTAATATTGTACTCAGTAGGCTGTTGAGATGACCACTGAGGTATGAATTTCCATCTAAAATATGAAGCCCCAGGGAAACGATGATGCTTTTCATGCATTCTGACAGAGCTAATGTAGTCCTTGCAGAAAGAAAAGGGACAGGAAAAGGGCTCTACTTATTGGAGCACTCAGCATTTTGAAAAGCAAAAATAACAGCAATCCCTGTATTCTCTGCTTCTGTAGGTCACTGGGAACAAAATGACATCTCTAAACTTGGCCACCATATTTGGACCCAACCTGCTGCACAAGCAGAAGTCGTCAGACAAAGAATTCTCGGTCCAGAGTTCTGCTCGAGCTGAAGAGAGCACAGCCATCATTGCTGTGGTGCAGAAGATGATTGAAAATTATGAAGCCCTGTTCATGGTAGGTGGCCCCTCTTTGCAGGACATCTGGGTTGGTGGCCTGTTGGTTGCCTCTTAGTGGCATAATGAAACCTAGGTACATCACCTTGAATTCCTTGGAAGCCAGGCAGTCTCAGTAGGAATAGAAATTTACATACCTATGATGTCACTGTAAATTTGTGATTCTGTGTTTAAACAAACAAATGCAAATTATGAATGTGTGTTGTCCCCTAGACAATGGAAATGTTTTGGAGTCATTTAATTATTTATATAGCAACATCCTCACCGCCACCCAATTGATAAAACCTTTCTTTTTGGAATTATATGTGGCCCTCACAAATTCATGTATTTATAACCTCAGCAATGGTACCCCATCCAAGGTCAATCTGGACATTTTGCTTCCTCTATGAAGCTTTACCTATCTTTCCAATGTCCTTCTCGTGTCACTTTCCCTTTCTCAAGTCACTTCTCTGTCCCTTGAGCCCTATTACTGTTCCTATTGATGTTTATGTTACTCAACATTGTGTCGAAGTCTTTTATGACCGCTTCCCCTGGTAGATTATAAATGCACTTCAAACACAAGCTGTGCCCTTGTTATCTCCTCTCTGTATCCTCTGTATACTTTTGGAAGGCCCTCCATCTGGCAGGCGCTCAGTAAATATTTTTTTGATTCATATTGAATTACCAGTTCCTGTTTTCCTTCAGAAAACTGCATTGCTTGCTCCAACTTCCCTTGAATCATTAAAACAAATGCCAACTGTCTTCTGTTTCTATTCACCATTCACAATGCATGTCAAAATTTACAAGAACTTTCTCCGTGTCTCTTCTCTTATTTCTCTTTTGAATTTGTAAACACTCACCATAAATCTTAGCTGTTCCACCAGAACCTTTTGTGGAATAATTTTTCATATGCCTTGCTTTAAGTTTAGTTCCATCCCTGTCCTATTCAGTTATTTTGTGTAAATTTGAGAGCCAGTGGTATGGAATATTTGCCCTCTCTGTCTTACCTTTGTGATTATGACCAAGTCATTTAATCCTCAGTAAGCATCAGTTTCAGCTTTTGTGAAATGGGAAAAAAATTCAAATATGACTTATTTCCCAGGGTGGTTCCCAGAATCATTTGATATGTGAAAGCATTCTGCAAACTGTAAAATTCTATGCAAATGTTAAATGATGATTATATTGGTTGGGCACCACAAGTTGGTTCAGAGCTGAGGACTTCACCACAACATACATAAATATATGATTCACATAAAATTTAATCAGATGTTTAGCAGACAGCCCTCCAGGTGGTGATTTAGGGACCCCAGCGTCTTGCATCTTAAGACTCTTCAATCCTCTAGGATTTTATGGGCCAAACCTAGAAGGGATATCTGCCATGCAAATCCCATTGGCCAGAACTCATCCACAAGCCATACTGAACTGCAAGGGAAGCTGAGAAATGTATTCCTGCTGGATGCCCAGGAGGAAGAGAAAATGGATTTACCACAGTGAAAAGCTCACTGAGCTAGAACGGAGTCTTGCTCCTCTTTGAGTCTCTGAGGCACTGCCCGTGTGTTGCATGCAGTAAGCTCTCAAAAAAAGTGGAAATTTTCATTAACTCTGTAAATTTTACCCTTCAGCGCAAATCCTCATAATTATGTTCATATTTGGATGAATCAAACGTCTGAATTTTTCAACATTTTCATCAAGGTTTAAGTCGTGTATCATCTTGCCAAGTAGTGTTGGCATTACTTCAGGCTTTCTGGATTTTCTTTAAAAAATAAAATAATACCTCTTGTCAATCTTAATTCCATTCTCTAAATTCTGTATTCTAAGCAAAGTTCTTCATATGAAACCACAAACCATCAGGCGTTTCTTTTCACCTCAGATACGAGCAAATCTCTTCCTGGCCTCCTTGAAAGTTCGTTTGCTGCCATTTTGTTTTTAATTGTACCATTCCTCTCCTTCCATTTCAGGCTGCCTGGGTTACTAAGAGCAGCAACAAAACAGCAATATTCCATCTTTTCAAATATTTTCCAAATCTGATCTTTGTTTTCCATGCCCTGTAGAGGCTGATGCTGAGATTATCTTGGGTAGTAGCTCATCTCTGCATTCCCCGGTTTGGTCTGTGCTTCTCAATGAGGCCATCTCTGGCCACCTTGTCTAAAATACAGCCCCCACCACCTCCACCATTATGCACACGCATGTCCTCACCTCCTGTTCCCTTTCCTTGCCTTTTTTTCTTAGCACTCACCACTGCTAATAAGGATTTTACTAATTTGTCTTGTGTTTCCCTCTTCAAATGTTAACTCCATAATAGGGTGAATTTTGGTTCATTTCCATTTACTTTCTTTACCATATGATCTGTATGCCTGGTACATGGTAGAAACACAAGGACTATTGGTTGAGGTAACGGGTGATTCAGTGGTAGTTCTATGACGTATGATCTCCATATTACCTATCCTTACTCCTTATACCTATGGAAACGTTTGGGCATGGAGGAATTAAAGATACTTTTCTCAGGGTAAGTTAACCATTAATGTAAGCATTCTCGATCTCCTTAGGCAGATGATGAGACTTTTACACTGAGAAAAGGGACAATGAAGTAAGGGGAAAGGTAGCACAAGATCCCAAGCGTGGATCAGTAAAAAAAAAACTGGCTCTGGAACCAGAAAACTTTGCTATAGTCCTGTCTTTACTCTCCATTAGCTATGTGACCTCATCTTCTTAGATTTCCATTTCTTTCATTACCAAAGGACTAAGTTAGCATGAATGATAACCAGGATCCCTTCTAGTTCAAAAATCTGCATGGTTCTAGGCCCTAGTACTAGTTCTACTTCTTTTATTAATTAATGTCATCATTTTGTAGATTCTTTTGGCATGTTTGGCATTTCAGAGTCTAGTTTGTTATACCAGAGCCGGTGGCTGGTGGGCAAGGCCGGTCTGTGTAGATGGACAAAAATTCAGTCTTGTGTATAGCTGTTTCATTTTGTTTTGTTTTACTTAGTTTTGTTTTGTTTTAAGGGACTTTTAAAATTAGCACAGTCATTCCAAACAAGCAAAGATGAAGCTGGGCAGGACCTGGTGGTTAAAGGTACTTAGCAGTTGTTCTGTTTCAGTCTTGGAAGGGTTTATGAGCTTAGAAAGAGAGGCATCACTTCTCACTGGCATTAGAAAGGAAGACTTGGAGTTCCCTTTTTGGCTCAGTGGCTTAAGAACCCAACTAGTATCCATGAGGATGCAGGTTCAATCCCTGGCCCTGCTCAGTGGGTTAAGGATCCGACATCGCTAGGAGCTGCAGTGTAGGTCACAGACAAGGCTATCAGATCTGGTGTTGGTGTGGCTGTGGTGTAGACCAGCAGCTATAGCTCCAGTTTGACCCCTAGCCTGGGAACTTCCATATCCCGCACGTGCAGCCTTTAAAAAAAAGAAGGGAAAAGGAAAAAGAAAAAGGAAGAAGAAAGGAAGGCTTGTTAAAAAAGGTGGCTATTGTGAGTTTGTCCTTGAAGGCAGAATGTACCCTGGAGGCAGCCATTCCACTGAAGAACTGATGGAAGGGACGTAAAAAACCCACAGAGGCCTGGCAGGGACCCAGCATCAGCTCTGAGTGTCATACTGTCCTTCATCTCCTCATGTTGAGACTGCCTCTCCCAAGTGGCCAGTGTCTGAGATAATGAGAAAGAGCAGAAAAGAACCTGGCTGTGTCCCATAATACAGAAGAGATGCCTGGTTTTAGAGGCTGACACACAGTTCAAGTGTGGCTAGGATAGTCTTTTGTGCCGGTTGCTGGCTTTTCAGGAACTGGATTAGACATCCCAGAGCTGAAAAGAGGTCATGATAACAGCCATCATGATCGCTCTATCAAAAGGCCAAGGCAGCAGGTTGCAATAGTGGTTCTCAAACTTGAACATGCAGCAGAGCTGAAAAAAAAAAAAAGTCCAACATTCAGATTCCTGGGCTACGGTCCAGAGAATCAAACTGAGTAGCAGTGAGGTGGGGCCCAGCATTATAAACTTTCTAATGAACAACTCTAGGGCGTTCTGGCAGTTTCCTAACCACACCTTAGGAAACCACATCTTGGGAAACTCCCACAGTGGTGGGGAGACTGTGAGCTTTGGAATCAGCTCCCAGAATTCAGATCTCTGCTTAGCCTCGCGTTTGTCCTATGATCTTGGCCCTATGCTTACCTACTTCTCCTAAGTCTTCATTTTCCTTTTGGGAAAAAAAAAATGACATGAAGCTTTCAGGATTATTTTGAGAATTAGAAATGACTTTTTAAGGCACATAGGACAGGAGTTCCCTGGTGACTCGGCAGCTTAAGGATCCAGTGTTGTCACTGCTGTGACTTGGGTCACTGCTGTGGCATGAGGTCTATCCTTGGCCTGGGAACTTCTACCTACCACAGTTGTGGCCAAAATAAAATAAAATAAGACTCTAAGGACAGGAACGACTGGGGCCTCCCCCCCCCAAAAAAAAATCGCTGCTTTATTAGTACATGAAATTGACCAATGCCTGCCCTACTAAAGCACCTTTAGGTGTCACCTTCACAGTGAATCCCCCACCGACCACAATGTGTAGCACTGTGACCTGCTCCCACACTTACAGACACCCAGTCATGTACAGCTCTCTTTCTTTCAGCTATAGCTCTTATCCCATTCAACTCACCATATAATTTATTTATTATGCTTGTTGGGACCTAACAGAGTGCAAACTGTATGAAGGCTGGGGTGGGAAGGGCTGGGTGTCTGTTTTATTTACTGATATCCACAGCACCTGAAAAGGCCTTGGCAGAAAATGGGTATCGAGTAATCATCTGTTTAAAAAATACTGCAGTAATGCTAAAGAAAAAAAAATGCATCTTTGTAGTTTGTTTGTTTTTGCTTCATTGCCCACACTGCTCAGAGTCCCTAACCTTTAAATCATAACCCTCCGTTTCTGCTCTCGACCACTATTTGCATATTAGAAAACATAAATTAATACTCTCTCTGGGAACAGTGGAAATTAAAGAGCAGAATCATGCCTATTTAGAAAGGGTCACTGGTATTGTAAGGCAGAAAGCATTCACGGACTAAATCGGGAACACATTAATTGTTCCGAAAATTGTGGCTTCCGTCACTGATGTTGGGAATTCTGGAGAAAATTCATCGTGGCTCTTGGAATGAATAAGAGCTTCAGAGCAGGCCGGAGAAAAGAGTCAGCTGAGCCCCAAGGCTGACAGTTCTAGGGCTTCTTTTTTGGAGAGAGGGAAGAAAGAGAAGGCACGGCCCATGTGGGCTGAAGAAAAGGGCCGAGCGCCCTGGAGACGTGGGAACGCCAGCGCGTTCCCACCCTGCTGGTTGGTCAGCCTGACTTGGGGCCCAGCTTAGCGCACGTGGGAAATTTCGAATGAGAACTACTGGGAGCAAGGGTCAGAGGCTGGGATGAGGATTCCAAGCCCAGAAGCCAAGCTTTGCTCTGTGTTCTCTTCTTTCCCGGCACAAATTGCGTCTTCTTAAAACTTCTTTGGCATGTCAAGTCCAAAGGACTCAAGCGGTAATCCAGCTCATCAAACAAGAAGCCACGCCGCACCGGCATAGCCAGATGATAATATATGACTTCCATTTCCCCCTTTTATATAACCACTGTGCTTTAAATAACCACTGTTTATGTGCCAGGGGTCACATCGTTGGCTTTTTCTAAATTTCACCAGCATTTCGTGAGGAGTCAGGCAAGATAGCGCACGCCAGTGACGCGACAACTAAGTGAATTGTTCCGATGGCGCGATGCCTTCCCACCCAAAAGATGAGGTGCTTTAATGTGACGTCACAGCCGTGGAAACCATTTGGCCGCATGGGAGGAGGAAAAAGGCTATTTTAGCCAGTTTGAAATGGGGGGAGGACAGCTTTCGTCTCTCTAGACTCATCATAACAGCGACCCATTTGATGTCCAGGGACAGTGTTCCTGCTGGAGCCTGCTCGCCTTGTCCCCGACTGCAGTGACAGAATGCATGTACACTTGGTGACACACGCAGGTGGAGGGGCGCAGAAGCATATGCTACCCGAGCTCTTTCCCGTCCTTTAACCCATTACCATGTCGCAAAGCCCGCTCGCTGCTCTCCACCTTCCTCGGGTCATCATCTGCCATCATGGCTTCCCGAGTCCCGGGCTCTGCGACTATATTTGTTCAGTAACGTGGCCCAACTGCTCAGAAATGCTGCCTGGCACATATTAGGCATGTGAGAAAATTTTCTTGAGCTTAATGCATTCTGACCCTTTCAATACACCCAGACCTCCTTACATAATATTAATTAGTCCATCCTCCACCACAGAGCTACACAAACGTTCTAAGCTGGGCCTGCCCACGTTTGTGCTTTTGCTCCCATAAACAGCCAAAGTGATTTCTTTCAGGGTGTTTGTTAGCTGAAACAAATGTCATTGTGACTCTCGGTGACATTTGCCTCTGCCGGGGAGTGTTAGAGTTTTAAACGCAAACCATCCTTGTTGGTCCAGTGCCAGGTGGTGGCTGGCTGTGAAGCACCTCGTGGCAAGTCCAGCAGGGTGGATTTTCATTGTGACTGTTTTATTCCTTCATATGTACCGTGTTTACATTTTTTTCTCGGGAGCAAGGAGAGTCCAAAGTTCTTTTGATTTTTGAAATAGCATTATGATTTGAAGGAACATATGAAAATCGGAGCAGTGGAGTCTCCGGATAAACACAGCCATAAATGGTACCCTTAGACTATATCTAAGCTTACTAAATAGTTGACTAAAACCCAGTAGAGATTTTGATTTGAAACAGTAAATTGTAAGTGAAGAAGGACTTTGGGGTGGGTTTTGTTCCTTCATTTAAGTGTCTGGAAGTGGTTGATTTTTTTTAAAGTAATATGTTTTGCACAACCTTATTCCTTAGTTTCCATTTCGCTCTATACAAAATCCCAGAAGAAAAAAATGAAAAAAAATTGTTTATGGAATCATACTTTTCATTTTTAGAGTTTTTTATATTGATGGGAACAGTAGTTTAAGAACTCGTTAGAAAAAATAGTGATCCTCAGCTGGGTAAGGAAATTTATTTTCCAACTCTAGAAATGAGTATTCCAACTCTAGAATGAGTAATTTTGCTAGAGCCTGACATGGGTACTACTTACAAGTAGAGAGAAGCATCTAGACAAAGGCAACATAAGTAGTGTATACCATAAAGACCAATAATCCTGGGTTATTATTACTTATTATTAGCCATTCCAATATTTGCTCAGCATCCACTGGGTAGGAAGCACTACCCTAGTCTGTGTTCTGGAAAAACATAAAATTGAGTGAGTGAGTAGGTGAAGGGTCACGGATATACAGGTAGGAGTTTCAAATGTAAGGTGGAGAAAAATCAACTATAGGAGGCTGCAAACATCAGGATTTATTACCTCACATAATAAGAAACCTGGGGGCACAATTTTAGCTGCTCACCTGCACTTAGACTCTCCCTGCTCTGCCATCTTTCGCTGTGAAACCACAGTCATTTCCAACACTTCTTACAGCCATTACCACATCCAATCACAAAGAGAGAGATTTTCAGAGTTCCCTGGTGGCTCAACAGATTAAGGACCTGATACTGTCATTGCTGTGGCGCAGGTTTGATCCCTGGCCCTGGAACATTCACATACCACAGGTCTCTGTTTTTGACTGTCCCTTGAATTTCTAGAATTACAGTGTGCGACCTCTTGGTCCCTCAACTGCAATGGTCTTGAAGCTAGACATAGCAAGAGGAAATTCCATAGCCTAGGTACCCCCCTTTGTGAAGCAAAAGAGTGAGGTTTCTTTGCAAGCACACAGGATAAGAGGCAGAAATTGATGACTGTTAGTCAAGGAAAAAAATATTGACCAGCTCCGCATTGTCTGCTTTTATTTTTTAAGTGTTAAATTGATCATTTTGTGTATTTCCAATAAAACCTTTTATTCTAAACTTCTTTGCAATTGGTAAAGTACCTTCAAATTTGTTAGCCCTCTGATCCCTATAACATCTCCGTAAAGGCATATGGGACTGATAGGATATGCCCGGATTTTCAGATGCAGGAACAGAACCCTAAAGAAGAGGGTTGATCATAATTATAAGCAGCAGAGCCAACCCTGGACCTCGGGAGCTATCATTTCTTGGTCAGATATTCTTTCGACAGCATCCTAATTGCTGAAAAGAAATGCATATGTGAATGGTCTGCCTGGATAGTTCTTCTTACTTAATGTAAGCCGCTGCTTCCTGTCAGCTCATTCCATTGACTTTTGTTTCTCTATTAAGTATCTAAATTAATAGAAAATGAAGGCTCATCCAATTGAACTGAGCCAGTAGCTTGAAATTTTTATTAAAGAAGAGGAAATGAAATGTGCAAATGTGGACAACGATGAGAGGAATTATTGGGAAAAGAGCGCTGGGTGCTGTTGTATGAATATTAAAAGTCAGTTCCTGGCTTCGTTTCAAATGCTCTACCCTCATTTTCCCACTGGCTCCAATTTTCTGAACCTTCCTTTATTAAAAAATTGGTTTTATCACATGAATTTTGGAAGCTGCCTTGAATCATTTTATAACAAGATGGGATATAAATTAATTAATTGAAACAACGGATTATGTACTGTGTGGTTAAGTCTTGCATAATACATAGGAAAATATTATCAACCCTTCCTGCGATACGTGGATCCACATTTTTAAGCTATATCTTTTCACTTATTTGTAAATAGTGTCTCCCAGCCAAAATGGTATCATGGGTCTTTTAAAAAGAATTTATAAATAGGTTTATAGCACTGACTCTTTCTATTTGCATTTGTTACCAAGCAAGGGTCACGTATACTACATAAAATAAAATTCAGTAGTTATAACTGGTTGGGAATCAAGCTGAGTTGAATAAGTAAAAACTCGGAACTGCAGAATAGCTTTTTTTTTTTTTTTTGGTCACACCCACAGCATGTGGAAGTTCCTGGGTCAGGGATGGAACCCACGCCATAGCCATGACAATGCCAGATCCTTAACCGCTAGGCCACCAGGGACTCCCAAAATAGTTTTTTTTAATGTATGGAAAGTTATTTTTAAATAATACTTCCTGTAACCTATTCTAACAATATACCCGAGTTGACAATTTATCATTAGACACACCATAGACTCTCAGAGAACTACTAATGTCATATTTGCATCAATCTGAAGGCCATGCACTCCAATTGTTTCTTCTTAGTGGGAACGAATTGGTGCTTGGAGCAAAAATTTTTATTACATGTCTAAGCATAGAAATTTTAAATTAAACTAACTGGACAAAAATACATGTGTTTTCCTAATTTGCTCATGGGCGTTTCTTTTAAAAAACAAAACAAAACAGTGTATAGTATTTTTTGACCTACAGTATTTTTTGCTTTGCTGTTCATTTTTTTTTTAAATGAGTTCTCTGTCATCTCCTTTTCATCCTTTGAATATGACCTTCTGAAAAACTGATGTGATCATGCATATCTGTTGGATCGTGTTATTTATAAAAAGTATCAGGTTTTTTTTAATTTATTGGATGTATTCATTGAAGAAGAGAACAGAATCTCTCAGGCTTGACCTAAAAGTCCTGCCCTTTCTCTTCTCCTTCCCTTCTTACTCCCAGGCCATTGCATTTGATCAGAGAGCTTTAAATATCATCTGTTCATGTCTCCCAAATTTCTCTGTGCAGCCCGGGACACCCCCTGAACCCCAGATCCTTTTCCCAATCACCTGCTAGTTCTTTCCTTCATTTGGTTGTCTCACCAGCCTTGGCTACACCAAAGCCACACTCCTAATCTTGACCCCCAGCCTCCTCCTCCTCCTCCTCCTCCTGCAGCTTCTCTACACCAGTGAGCAGCAACCCTGTCCCTCCTGGTACTTAGGCCTCCAACGTTGAAGTCATTCCCTCTTCTTCCTCCCCAGCTCCCTCTGCCTCTTCATCTCTCTCTCTCTCTCCATAGTCTCTACCGTCACTGTCTCCAGGAACCAAACCTTTCTCCTAAGCTCGCCACACTGATGGGGCCTCCGTCACGTCTCTTCTGATGTCTCACCAGCACCCGTGTGCACCCCTGGTTTCACCGCCTTGCTTCCCTGCAGTCTCTTAGCAATCCAGCAGCCAGGGTGACGAGAAGTCATGTTAGTCCTCTGCTCAGAACTTCCAGTGGCTCCCCGCCCACTGGGATTGAGAACAGAAGTCCTTATCATGACCCCCAAGACTCCACAACATCTGGTCTTGGTTACCTGGCCTACTTCCTGCCATTTATTTGCCTGCTTCCTCTCGCTCTCTTCCAAACCCACCAGCCTCCTCACTGCTCCTGACTCAAGACCTCGCTACTTCTCTCTCCCTTCTGCTTGGAACGATTTTTTCTAACTCCTTCATCCACTTCAGTTCGCTGCTAAAATGTCAGTTTCTCTGATAATCCTGTTTAAGTTGCACCCCACCCCCACCCCAGGATTCTTCAATGCCCTTTGTCACTTTATTTTTCTCCATGTGATCCGTGTTGTGTTTTCTGTTTCTTTCTTTAATGCCAGTCTTCTCATATCCACTGTCAGCTTCAAGGAGACATGGATTCTCGTCTGTTTGGTTTGTAGCTGAATCCTAGCATCCAATGCCTGGCACTAAGTAAGCATTCACCAAATATTTATGTAATGAATTAAAGGAATGAGGTGGGAAAAGGCCAGAGTGGGAAGCACAGTGGTTCCGAAGTGTGTGAGGATGACTGCCAGGAGAGAAGATGGGAAATACAGATTGAAGCAAGCCAGCAAGTGAAGGACTTCAGCTATAGGGCTAAAAAGGTTTTGAGCAGGCAATTGTCTTGATCAGAGCCTTCTGCCAACCATGGAGAGAAGAAATTTGATGCTCCTATTGTAGGAAACAGTACAGGAGTTCGCAAGCTGTTGTAACAAAGGCCCATCAAGGAGGCATCTTTCAACTAAAAGCTCAAACTCGCCTAAGGAACTGGGGGGCTCACATAGCTAAACAATTCCAGGGCAAGTATGGCTTCAGGCAGAGCTCTACCTAGGACTCAAATCATGTCCTTTCCTTTCTCTCCATTTCTTGGAGTCATTTCTTCAGTTGTCAGCGCAGTCCTCGGCCCCGTGTCCTGTCTCTTTGAGGTCTCTGGGAAATTCTCACAGCTTTTCATTGCTTCTAATGAAGCCACGTGCTCATCGCTCAGGCAACCATGGTAGTCTGGGAATAAAATGATCACTGACTTAGGCTGGGTTCACCCTCAAGCTAGAGGCTGAGAAGCAGTTAGTTCTGCAGAGGGAACGTGGGGGTGTGACTGTTGTAAGAAAAGGGAAATGAAGCCTGGGAATGACCAACAGATGACTACAAAGGGGCGATGAGGGCTCAAACGTGGCTCATTACAGTCTGAATGGAACAGAGAGGAAGGAATTAACAGCCATCATGGAGATGAAATCAAAGTAGGTCTTCTGGCTCTGAACGTGGAGAGGCAAGGCCACAGAGAAGCTTGAATCCAACCCAGATTTTGAGCTTGTGTGATTAGGGTTTGGCAATATCATTAATGAAGATTCAGAATGAAGAAGGAAGAACAGATTTATGAGAGGAGGAAAGCATGTTGTTGCTTTCTCATCCCCATTTTTATTAACAAAATTGTTTCCAGCTTCTTAGAGCTCGAGACGAACTGAGCTCTGCGAGAGGTGGGAGGCAAATTCTTCCACCAACAACTTATTCTCTGAAGACTTGTCCCCACAGTTTTTAAGATTCTTGTCTCCAAGCCCACATGTGAGAGAATCAGACTGAAAATGCATTTTCCCCTCCTTGGAATTTCCTTGGGTTGAGCTACCAGCATCTATAGAAGAGCAAATCACTGGAGCCAAGTTCGATCTTTTCTCCTAGGAAAGTTCCAGATGAATGATTTAGGATTGTAAGGCCATCTGGTGAAATGCCTCATCAGATTATGAAGGGAGAAACTTTCCCCTGTTGTTGGTCCGGGATGCAAGGGAACAGTGATGGCAGGCATTGAATGACAAAGTGACATGTGCAAATATACTAGTCAGCATTTTTTCCAAGTGTTTACTATCTGCCAGGTGCTGCTCTAAATTCTCAACATGTAATAAGTCCTTTAGTCACCATATTAGCCATTCGTGGTGAGTGCTCATTATTTGCAGTGTATAGATGAGGACACTGAGACCTAGAAAAGTTATTCACCTTGCCTGTGAGTGGGACTGGGACTCAAATACAAGCGATCTCTGGCTCCAACGACCTGATCATATGTTCCCGAACTGCCCAAGCCGTCCTAATTTATGCCTGTTGTCTTGGCAGAGTTATAAATCTGACCTCTAGACAGTGGCCCCATTTGAATGATAGATTACGAACGCCATTCCTCTTAACCACGGTGTTCTGCTTATTCAAAGCCAAGGAAATCAAGTCTGAGCAACAGAGGTCCCCAAATGGTTAGGTTTCATCTCCAGTCACCACTGGGGTGACAATTCAAATTGGGTATGACTATTTGGTAATCATCCAGTTTGTGCTAAGAATTCAATGGATCGTATGATGCTATTCTCTTAACAACTTGTAAGCCCCCCTTTGATTCTATGGTCAAGTTGCCAATGACCGTAGTTCGCCTCTTTCTGGAGTGCTTTTATTTACGCCTCACCCTTTGGCCCCTGCAGGTTCCCCCGGATCTCCAGAATGAAGTGCTGGTCAGCCTGCTGGAGACCGACCCGGACGTGGTTGACTATTTACTCCGAAGGAAGGCTTCCCAATCTTCGTGAGTAGACCAGTTTTTCCATCTTCTAAAGCCGCTTGGGGGATTTCTCTTTTCATTTCCAAGGAATTAGAAAAGTTGACATAACTCCATGCAGGGTGACTCAAAGTGGATTTGGGGCAACTTTCTGGCAAAGCGGACCGGTCCACCTAAGCAGAAAGTGTTTCAGCCTTAGCCATGCACTTATCACATTGGAAACGGCTTGATGGGATTTTCTGTTTCCTTTTTGTCTTTTTCTCGCCCCTTGAGATCCTTTTGACTGTATTTACTGGCGGGGGGGGGGGGGAACCACTAAGTCACATGGCAGGAAGCTCAGGTATTGGCTATGACGTGCATCTGTGATTCCACTTCCAGAATCTGAAAAACTGTGCTTAGGGGCCCCTGAGGCTGCATCTAGATGCATCTTCCATGTGCAGTTTACCAGCGGGACAGATGCATTACCAAACCATGACACAGGCCTCAGCCAAGGCCCAAGAACCCACTTGAAATTCGAGGTGTTCACCCTCTTGACTCTTTTCGCTCTTTATAACTGGCGTCCTTTTGATGAAAATGCACCCTGGCCCTGCTCTCCACACGGACGCATGTTTGCAATGAGGAAAATACAATCCTTGCTGTAGGCTATGGTTTCCCCCTCAAGGAGAAGCACTGAATTTTTTCATTCATCAGATTGCATGATTTATCTCAGCCATTTGCTATGGAGACGCAATGTATGGGGGTTCTGAATATTTAACAAAGCCAGTTAAGGGGATCATTAATATTGCATCATTGACCAGGAGCGATGTTGCCACCATGACCCCCAACCTTAAATTTGCCACAGGAAGTCTCCCTCCTTCGTAAAAGCGTCATTTATGCTGTGCTTGCAATCTCCTGGAATTTCAACAGTTTAAGACACGTTCCCCCCCAGGTTTTATCTGCTCTGAAATTGAGATTAATCTTATCATCAGTTGACGTGTCTTCCATTAATTCATAGCATGTTGTTTTTCTCTCTTAGTCATATAGAAAATACTCTAACGGTATGAGTTATTCAATCGTATCTCAGAAACGTGGACACCCATTAAATTGTTCTTTTCTATTGATGTCTAATTTGATGGACTAATTTTCTTTGAAAACTATTTCAGACATTTAAAAAATTATATTCTTTAGAGAAATTTGACAAAAAGGAATTGCACGTCATTGTCCGGGCCTCCTTCTTTCCTGGGTCATTAATTAATAGCCCTGCAAAGTTCAGCCGCACACCACGTCCTCAAGAGCAGGGAGGAATTTTTAAGTGGATCATCTTTTCAAGAATGCTTTTTAAAATCCATTTCAGTGCCAATCATGAGCAAGATCAATTCCAGTGCAAGTAAGACATGCTGCCTAGGTTCAAGCCCCAAGAGCCACCGGGGGATAAAAATGTATTCAAATTGGTGTTAAGTGGCTTGGTATTTCATGGTCTTTCTTTTCATGTCAGAGAATTGAGCTCACTTAAATTTTTCCAAGATTCCTAACTATCATCAAAGTGTGGGTTCTAATTCAAACTAACAAATGGCCTTTCTTCACAGTAAATCTTGTGTCACCAGAATTTAAATGAACTCTTTTTCCTCCCCTTTGCAAGAGAACAGACATGGCGGCCCTTCTGTTTGTGAATCCCCATTAAGCTGCATGTATAACCCTCCTCAGCAGGAAGGCTAGAAAACACACACACACACACACACACACAAAAGCCACTGGTTTTTGACTTGCCGAATTTCTGCTTTTATATGGCCTTTTAGAATATGTAAATATTAATACTTTGAAGAATAGGTGCTTGAAGTTATTTTTTTTTTGTCTTTTTGCCTTTTCTAGGGCCACACCCGCGGCATGTGGAGGTTCCCAGGCTAGGGGTCTAACAGGAGCTGTAGGCGCCGGCCTACGCCACAGCCACAGCAATGTGGGATCCGAGCCGCGTCTGCAACCGACACCACAGCTCACAGCAACGCCGGATCGTTAACCCACTGAGCAATGGCAGGGATCGAACCCGCAACCTCATGGTTCTTAGTCGGATTCGTTAACCACTGAGCCACGATGGGAACTCGTTGAAGTTATTTTTATGTGGTTTTCAAGTACACTCTTTGTATATGAATGTCAAGAAGTGAGCCTTTCTTTTTTTACTATCAGTAAAAGGAGAAAGACTACATATTAAGCGCGTCCCAAAGGTACAGTCCAGCCTCTTCTGTTCCCCATGCCTATAGAAATAAGAGTTGTAAGGTCTAGGCAAGCTGACCCTAGACCACGATCTTAGGTGAGTTTTAGGGCTTCAAAGAAAGGGAGATGAGCTGGCGGGAACATTGAAGATGTCAGAGACTAGTGTTCCCCAACAGAAAACATGTGGAGAAGATTTGCTTAGGAAGGGGGAGAAGGGAGGGTGATTTTTTTCCCTCCAGGTCCGGGTGAAGGCCAGAAGTTTGATAATAATGCCGCCATGAAGTAAAAATCCATCTCAATAAATAAATATTTGTAGTGGCCTTTCGAGACTTGAAAGTCCTAACCCTCTCGCTGTAGGTAGTCTTTTTGTGCTTTAAAAGCGTGCTGCTCCGAGTTCCCTGGTGGTCTCATGGTTAAGGATCTGGCATAGTCACTGCTGTGGCATGGGTTCAATCCCTGGCCCGGGAACTTCTGCGGGCTGTGGGTCTGGCTCTAAAATACAAAATAAAGGCATGCTTCTCACACTTTACCATGCATTCGGGTCACCAGGAAATCTCACTAAAATGCTCTTTCTGAATCCATAGGTGTAGGGGAGGCAGTCTGAGCAACTGCATTTCTATCAAGCCCCCAGACGATGCTATGATGCTGCTGGTCCATGAGCCACAATTTGAGTAGCAGAACTTCAAATCTCAAGGCATATTTTGACTGTTAGAGCTGGCAGACTTGTTGAGGGAGGCTTCCAAGGGTGAAAACAACAGGAGGCATGTTATTATGTATGTCGCGGAGGGCAAAATACATGTTGAGCCACGGGTTCTCAGCCTTGCCTGCCCATTTCAATCACCGGGGGAGCTTGAAGAACAACACCGCCTGGGTACCACCCCCAGAGACTTGGACTCATTTATTCTGGGGTACCGTCTGGACACTGGGGTTTTTTAAAACTCCCATGTGATTCTCAGGAGCAGCCAGCAGGGCTAAGAACGGTCATATGGGGGCTCCAGGTGGGTGATTTTTTTTTTTTTTACATTCCGAAGAGGTTTTTGTGTTGCCAGGGAAGGGAACCAGTGCCCAGACTGTAAATCCATGTGGAGTTTAGAGAAGAGAAAGAAATGTTTCCTGCAGTCTTACGGAGAGCCTCTGAGACGAGCAAGAATTTGCAGCAAATTTTGTAGGCTGGAGAGGTTGTCAATAGGCTTGGATGTTTGGGGAGCTTGAACCAGGGCCTGGTCATAAAAGTAAATATGTCAGCTGGCTGGGGACACAATAAAGAGTCTGGCCAGCACGGAGGGCAAGAAGCCCTTAAATGGCAGGCTTAGCGGTGCTTCTTAAAACAAGAAGCAGTGGCGAAGAATTACGGTGATGATAGATTATGATAATGACAGATTACAGTGGTGACAGATTACAGTACCCCAAATACCAGATAGTGCCGGCCACATTGGCGGGTCAATTATCCATCAATAGCACACACTTGTGTGATATAACACGCTGCTTATGAGCTTTGGATCCAAAGCCAGATTGCCTGAGTCCCAATTCCATTTCCACTGTGCGGTCTTGGGTAAATCAATTCATCCATCTCTGTCTCAGTTTCCTCATCTGTAAACTAGAGATTAAAAACAGCCCTCACTTTATAGAGTCCTTTTGCTATTAGAATAGTATCCAGTGTTTAAATAAATGCTCAGTGCATATTAAGGATTATTATCACATTACTTGAATGTCACCATCCTGTTCATGTAGAACTACTGACCAAAGGCTTGGATGTCACTAGATCCTACTCTGCTGTCCACGAAATAGCAACCTATGAAGGCAATATGGCATGAGCGAAGTTGTGTTGAAAGGCAAAGCTCTCATGGTACCATTAGTACCAAGATTCTGGAACAGACAGGGGCTGAGGGTCAAAGGCACTGAAGTTGGGAACGTGACCTGCTCACCCCAGGCCAGGTCGATTTCAGAAGGGCCTGGAAGCAATTACATTTGCAGGTCATGAGGTCACGATCCCCGCCAAGCTGTGGCGCAATGGAAATGGATAGAATCCTTGTTCTGAAGACTTTATTTAGTGAAAATTCAGCAACAAGGGCTACAAAAGGTAAGACTTGAAAGGATTTTTAGGAAGACACAGAGTGGGAGGCAAGAGTAGCTTCTGAAATGGATACCATAGGTGCAGTGATATGCCCAATCTCCCTCATTATTCTCTTCCGACCCTTGGATTTATTTCCTGAAGCTTCTGTTCTTTGCCAACAGTCGACATCCCTAAATGGGGTTTTTGATCCCTGTGTCCCACATGGAAAGTGCACAAGATGTTATTCGGAGTGGAAATGCGGAGTTTTCACAAGAGTGTAAAACCAAGAACAAGAACGTGTTTATCATAATTTCTGTCTGGAAAGAGCAAACATTTAGTGATATTTGGAGATTTAGTGTTTTGAGTTTTTTCCCTTCTTTATGCACCAACAGAATCAGGGGAGTGAAAGGAGGGTTCATTATTTCTTCTTGTGCTTGTCTGCTTACTTTTTTGGCTTCAACCAAAATGGAACACCAACAGGAGATTAGAAGAGATTTATATTACTGACAATGCAAGACTTCCAGTTTTTTAATTGCTTGGGTCTGGTATATGTATTAGAATGATATGTTCTTTTCTTCAAAGATACTTAAAATAGATCCACCCCCCCACCTTGATTTAGAGATATAAGGCAAGGGGGGCTGAGAACAGTAGGTAAATCAAAGACGACAAGGTATGTTAAAGGCAAGCATGTGCAACAGAACAGAAGCATCCTAGCAGAGCTGGCAATAGAATGAGAAGGAGTGAAGAGCAAATTTTAAGACTGTCCTAAAACAGTCATCGAAATGAACAATACTGGGAGTTCCCTTTATGGCTCAGGGGGTTAAGAAACGGACATGGTGTCCATGGGGATGTTGGTTCAATCCCTGGCCTCCCTCAGCGGGTTAAGGACCCAATGAGGGGGGCCAGGGATCGAACATGCATCTTCATGGATACTAGTCAGATTCGTTTCCTCTGAGCCACGACGGAAACTCTGAAATGTAGTATTTTTAAAAAATCAAAGTCAATGCCAAAAATCTATGATGAATGGAAATGTTGTCAAATTGGGTTGTGTTGATGGTTGTACAACTATAAATATAATAAAATTCACTGAGTTAAAAAAACAAAAAACCCCAGAGCTTCCATGCCTGCTCGCTTGCATCTCTCACAAGTGTCCTATCCTAATAAATCTATTTATTTCCTATAAAAAAAAAAACCAAATCTGTGATGAACAAAATATCAAAAACTGTGAAAAGACTTTGCCTTATGCCAAACCACACTGAACCTGAAGCAAAAGGTAAAATAGGTGTTTCTGGACTAAATGGAAGTGAATTCATCGATTGTATTTTGGAAATGTATTTCTTTGCTTACCTCATTTTCAACTGAGAGAATGGCTGTGTTTGACAGTTTCTCTGGACCAAGTGACAGTCTTAAGTAATTTTTAATTAAGTTAACCCAAACTGAAATAATAATAAAATTCTGCATTGGGGAGTTCCCGTTGTGGCGCAGTGGAAACGAATCTGACTAGGAACCATGAGGTTGTGGGTTCGATCCCTGGCCTGACTCAGTGGGTTAAGGATCCAGCGTTGCCATGAGTTGTGGTGTAGGTCGCAGATATAGCTCAGATGCCGACTTGCTGTGGCTGTGGTGTAGGCTGACAGCTGTAGCTCCAATTTGATCCCTAGCCTGGGAGCCTCCATATGCCGCAGTTGCGGCCCTAAAAAGACAAAAAGACCAAAAAAAAAAAAAACTGTATTGACATAAATAAACTTTTAACACTTAATAGAATATTTAAGTTCAAATGTACCTACTTTTCAGTTTTTCAATGTTTTCACTTGCTTTAATGTTCTGGGGAAAATAACCATTAAACAATGACATAAAGCCATAAATACATGTATGGTGTTCCTATATGGGACACAGGGCTAAACAGAGCATTTTCCTTACTATATTCCAGAAACAAAAATCAAAATCACACAAGTTTAGGAGTTCCCTTGTGACACAGCAGGTTCAGGATCCAGCATTGTCACTGCTGTGGTGTGGGTTTGATCCCTGGCCATGGAAACATCCACAGGCCATGGGTGTGGCCAAAAAAAAAAAAAAAAAAAATCAAAGTTTAACTGCATTTAGAGAGAAAGCTGGTATGGATAAACTAAACCCATAAGTATATGTCTTTTAATTTCATTGTATTTAATTCTGTCAGTGGCCTTCAGAAAGTCATTGTTTTGATGAACTAGAAGTTCCTTCTATTGAATAATCTTCCTTCTTTACCATAGAGGATCATTCAGCCTCAGTATTTAAAGGCCACATATTTAAATGAGCAAATATCAGAGTTCCCTGGTGGCCTAGTGGGTTAAGGATTCAGCATTGTCACTGCTCTGGCTCCGGTCACCTCTGGGACGTAGGTTCAGCCCCTGGCCTGGGAACCTTCACGTGCCTCAGGTTCAGCCAAAAAAAATTTGCAGGTGTTACGTAGGTGATTTCTTTTAATCTTTCAAAGACTGTCATTAAGAAGTCTTCTGCACAACCGTGGAGTGTTGCAAGATGGACTGTGATGTCGGTTTTCCTCTCACCAGCGTTTATAAAATCAGAAACATTTTCAGGAAATTTTCAAAGGCAAGAAATCAGCCTTGACCAGTGTAATTGCCATGAATTCCACTGACAGTAGCCGGAGGCTTCATCTGTCCTCTGCTCCAGTTCCTTGGAAATGAGGAAGCATTAAACACACACACACACACACACACTCTCGCTCCGGTGAAGAAAGCCTTTTCAGCCGGACAGTTTTAGGGAAAAGTTATGTGGAATAGAGAGTTCCTTAGTGAAAAATGACAGAAGTTATAAAAATTTGCCTTTTATGCAATTCAAGATGGACGGAGAACTGATCACTTTCCCCTTTCTTCCAACACCTTTCACTGTGACACACAACTTCTTTATAAACTTGCAAGGTATCGGCGTTCCCGTCGCGGCTCAGTGGTCAAAAAACCCGACTAGCAGACATGAGGACACAGGTTCGATCCCTGGCCTTGCTCAGTGGGTTAAGGATCCGGCATTGCCGTGAGCTGTGGTGTAGGTTGCACAAGCGGCTCAGATCCTGTGTGGCTGTGGCTGTGGCTGTGGCGTAGGCCGGTGGCTACAGCTCCTATTTGACTCCTGGCCTGGGAGTCTCCATATACCACCGGTGTGGCCCTTAAAGACCAATAAATAAATAAATAAATAAATAAATAAACTTTCAAGGTATTAATTTGGAGATGTTTTAGCAGGTCTGCTGTAAAGGAAATTAATAAAATCATCACTGTTTTCTCTTCACCTGTCATGAATGCCTCTGTACGCCAGGGCGATTGCGGGGCGAGTTAATAAGAGCTAAAAAGGAGGGGAGAAGTTCCCCGAAGCCCTGGGCAGGTTCTGGTGGGAGTTGGGATCCATGTCAGCTTCCCTTTGGTGCCAGGTGCTTTTGTCCTTAGGATTCCGCATAAGGGAAGCTTGGCGGAACTGAGTGTGGTGGATGTGAAAACCTTCCACAAATCCAGAGCCACCGTGGCAGCCGATTCCTTTCCTGGTACAATGAATAGCGTCCGAGATGCTTCCGTGCTTTGAGTTTCAGCGGAAAGAGGTGTATCGGTTAAATGGCTGGGCCGAGCCTGACGCCGAGGCCGAATTTGAAATCCCCAAGGATGTTTCTCACTGGGGTAGCTCAGTGAGTGGCGGGGCTGGCCACATCCGGTGGTTGAACCGGAGTTTTCCGTTTATCCACAGAACGAGTTCTGTGCTCCCGGCTGCAGTGCAGGCCTGCCCACAGTACCCTGCCAGCGTGTTTACACCCTGACCTGGAGGGACCAGCTAAGGGTGAGAAAGCCATTCGCTCTCCGTGTCCATCTCATGCTTATTTGGTTAGTGGAGACTGGCCATGCATGCTGTGGATGCTCCTCGGGCTGCCAGGCCTCCTGGGAAATTTCTCCATTCCTGGGGGCAAACCCATGTCAACTGGCAGTGTGGCCTCTTAGTATTCCCAAGCTGATCCATGAAATTCCAAGACATGGAAAGGCCACTCTGTGCCTCTAAATGATTTCTCATCTAGTGAATCATTGGGTCGAGTAAATATTTTATATAGCAAAATAAGACCGTTTTTTTTAGGGTCCCACCTGTGGCATATGGAAGTTCACAGGCTAAGGGTCTAATCGGAGCTGCAGCCACCAGCCTACACCACAGCCACAGCCACACCAGACCCCTAACCCATGGAGCGAGGCCTGGATTCAAGCCCGCATCTTCATGGATACTAGTTGGGTCCGTTACTGCTGAGCCACGATGGGAACTCTCTTGAAGATTTTATTGCCTTTACTGGGAGTGCTGAACTTAAAATTGTGTTCTGAGGGAGTTCCCTGGTGGCTCAGTGGGTTAAGGACCTGGCATTGTCACTGCTGTGGCTTGGGTTGTTGCTGTGGTGTGGGTTCGATCCCTGGCCCCAGAACCTCTGGAAATCCCCCCTAAAAGTATCTTCCTCAGATTGAATCATCCTAAAAGCAAACCTTAGAGAAGTTATTGGTGGCTGCTTGTCCCATTTCTCAGAGATAGCCAGAGTGAGGGTCCTAGATTTGTTTCAAATTAATGTAATGATAAAGCAATGGACTGACCCTAAAATTTTTAAAAACCCTGAACTGCCAATCTTGTAGTGAGAGTTCTGGCCACTATTGTAGTTTCCTGGCTGACCTGACTCTCAGTTGACCCTTAGCCCGTTGTCACATCTATGGGTCGAGGGAGGATGGTTTGGTATCTGCGGTTATCAAACTTCCCCAAGCGTCAGAATTACCTGGAGGGCTTTTAAAGCCCCGCCCCAAGAGTTTCCCTTTCAATAGGCCAAGCCAGCTTCATGGGCTGAACCTCGTACTCAGGAGAAGCACACGGAGTTCTCTCAAGGGGCAGCAGGTTAAGGATCCGGAGTTGTCACTGCAGTAACTCAGGTCGCTGCTGTGGCGCAGGTTCGATCCCTGGCCTGGGAACTTCCACCTCCTGTGGGCGTGCACCATTCCCCCCGCCCCCGCCCCGTGCCAAAAAAAAGCAGCAGCCGCAGCAGCGCACATTTGCCTTAATGTTCTGCTTTCACCATCGTGAAATTCTAATCATTTTTAAAATTGGGGGCCCCGGGTGTTCATTTCGCCCCGGTTCCCGCATATGACAGCCAGTCCTCCAGGAGGTCCAGAACGGAGCGTGAGAATTGCCGTTTCCCTCGTGATGGGAACGCTGCCACGTGTCAGACACACCGAGTGAGGGTTTTGCCGAGTCAGCCCAAAGAACGGTGGAAGGGAACAGTGGGGCTCTCCCTCCTCCTCTCTCACCTCTGCTGGGTCAGATCCACTCATAGCCGTGAAAATGGAAGAAACGCGGGCAGCTTCGGTTGTTTTTAGTATTGCGATTATAGTTCTTTGTTTTGTTTTAACCCAACTACTCTCATGAAGCATGCTGCCTTGGCATTACCCCCAGCATCGTGGGCACGATTTCCCGGGCTGTACGGCAGCCCGAAACCAATTTATTCAAGCAGCCGGCCAACAGTATGTAAGGTGGGACAACATCCTAGTAAGTAATTTGAAAGATGACTGAGATGTTTGAGAAATTTCTGGAGCTCCCACTGTGGTGTAGGTCGCAACTACAGCTCAGGATCTGAACCCTGGCCTGGGAACTCCATATGCCGTGAGGCAGCCACAAAAGAAAGAAAAAAAAAATTCTCCCGTGAGGTGTCTTTCTTTATGCACATAAGTCTTGGCGGAATCTGCAACTTCTAATATTTTGTTGAATGTAGTCTCTTCTGTTTTGTAAGACAGATGAGCAAGATATGGGGCAGAACTGTTATGGTCTCCAGGAGCTACAATCCGGCCTTTCCAGAACTTTCCTCGTATTGTAAGGGGGCCAAAAAGCACTTGAAGCCCTGATAGCTATTTTGTTTTGGCAAATGAATTGGCTTGACTCTCTCTCCTTTTTTTTAAACCAGTTCTCCAGAAAGTAGTTTTATTTTTATTCTTAGCGTTTTTATCTTTGTTTACAGTTTTATTCACATATAGTTGATTCGCGATGTTGTGTTAATTTCTGCTGTACAGCAAAGGGATTCAGTTAAACATACATTTTTTTGTCACTAAGTATTTGGGGGCGGGGTGCGTCTGCTAAGCCCAAATTCCCCGTCCTTCCCTCCCCTCCCTTCTTGGAACCCCTGTTCTCTATGGACTTCACTCTGTTTAAAACAGCCCACAAGGCTTTATGTGCTCACGATTATCCGTACAACATTCCGACTTACTCTTGTTGACATTTCCATTAATGAATGGAACAAACGGCAGCTAAACAAGGAAAATAGCCAGAACTAGTGCAGCAACTCGATTTCTAGCTCTGGTCAGAACACAGAAACCCCCGGTCGGACACTCAGCTCTGTGCCCCTGCCCGTTTCACACATATTTTCTCATCTTCATAATAAAGCGTCAACGAGAGTTGAACCCCGTGATGACGGACAAGCGTCCATTTGTTTTGTTTTGCCTTCCCTCCACTAGAATTAGGGAGGTCGCCCCCTTTTAATTAGACATGGAAATTAAATCATTTTTTTCCCACTTTCCAGCAGAAAGATGAAGTTCCTTTTATTTTCCCTTCATTCACTGGAGGCCTAAAGTTTCTGGAAAACCATCCTCAGGGTTGACCTCTGGCTTTTTCCCATAAGGTTGTCAGTCATCAGTTTAAGAATTTCTTAGCCATATGGAATAAATAAGTCCTTTCTTTGTCTCCTCGCTTCACCTGGGGTCTCCCGCGTGGTTAGTGTCAGAGGAAAGCACCTCAGCATCTGTGACAGGCTTTGCCTGTCACCGAGGCAGACAGGGACCCCCTGTGAGCGAACCTCCTCTGTGTTGTATGCCTGGAACCCTCTGGTTAGGAAGGGCTTGCTCAAGCAACGGGTTTACGGTTTACGTTCTCTAAGATCACAAAGGATTTTGTTGTGCAAAATTAAACCAGAGGAAAGCACGGAGCAGTAAAGACAAGTGAAGTGGTGGGGTGCGGGGCGGGGGGGGGGTGCGGACAGAAGCCGGGTGGGGTTACTTTTAATCAATCTGTGATCATTTCCCTTTAAGATGTCAGGGCCACTGTTTTGAGGAAGGTAGAAAGTACAGATGTTCCCAGGTAAGACTTTGAACACCCTTTTCATGGTCCTGGTGTTTTCATTTTCCTGTTCTGCTCACATTTCCACTGTCATTTCTGTTGCTGTGACAACTCATGTACATATCAAACAATGGATATGCTAATGAGTATGATTGCTATCACTTTGTAAAATCTCTAGTGCCTTCTAGAATCCTTTTAGGTGTATTTAAATACAATGGATTCTAATGATGGTCAGGCATTTATCGCTTTAGCCACCATTTTAGGCGGGAGACAATTATCCTCACCCATACATCACCACCATTGTCGTCATTGTCATCACAGGAAAGATGATTCTCTTACACTAAGTATTTGGGGGTGGGGAGGTGGAGAAAAGTGTCCACAAAGCCAAAATGAACTGCACGTAAACTTTCATTCACAGTTTCATCGGAATTATTAATTCAGGATATTGAAAATAAAAGAATTACCTGCAGTTTTTCCTTACTGAGCAGACAGTGAGCATCCGACTTTAATTTTAAAAAGGAAACAGGGATTAATCCAACAGGCATTTCAGCCATGCACCTTGGAAAATACAGGGAGCTGTGTATTTCGTCCTCCCCGCTTCGCCGTGCTGGTTCCTGTCCCATTTGTTAGGTTTTGCTGCCATCTGCTGGCCATTTCGTGGAAATGCTGTCACTGACCTCGAAGCCTTGCAACCTGGCTCCGAAGGTCTTTGGGTTTCAGCCCCTGTGTCCAGGCGGTCTCCTCCTGTCATGCGTGGAACCGTCGGATCGCGTGACTCTGGTCACTCGTTATTAACACACTCACACACCTGTCATTGTCTCCTTGTTCCAGAAGCCCTGACATGCTGAGATCGGAAGTTTCCTTTTCCGTGGGAGGAAGGCATTCGTCCACAGACTCTAACAAGGCCTCCAGCGGAGACCTCTCCCCTTATGACAACAACTCCCCTGTGCTGTCGGAGCGCTCCCTGCTGGCTATGCAAGAGGACGCGGCGCCGGGGGGCTCGGAGAAGCTTTACAAAGGGCCGGAGCAGTATATGCTGGTGGGCCACTTGCCATCTTCGAAGTCAAGGGAGAGTTCTCCTGGACCAAGGCTTGGGAAAGGTAACTAGAGCCGGGGCAGCGCTGGCCGAAGCCGTGACTCCGATTGCGTGTGGTCTGGCGTGGGCGCCTTAGACCTTCTTGCCATCCCCTCCTCCTCTAGTTCAAGGAGCCTTGACTGAGGACTTGCTGAACAGCGATTCCGGGTCTGAGTCCCTGCATTCTGGGAAGCAGGCTCCAGCTCGGAGAGCCCCCGACTTTCCCAGCTGACTTTTCCCCTCCAGCATCCAAAGAACTTTCTCTGTCCTGGCCTGTGAGTTTGGGTGCATCTTTGCTAAGTCCCAGATGTCAGCCGACTCTCGCTGTTACTGTTACAGAGAACAAGCTGAACTTACTGTATGAAGAGCCGGCAGGTTCCCAAGAGGTCTTATTTTTATTCAGTTAGTTATTTTATTTTGTCTTTTTTAGGGCCGCACCCACAGCATATGGAGGTTCCCAGGCTAGGGGTCAAATCGGAGCTGCAACTGCTAGCCTACACCACAGCCACAGCAACACTGGATCCGAGCCACATCTGTGACCTACACCGCAGGAATCGAACCTGCGTCCTCATGGACACTAGTAAGGTTTATTTCCACTGAGCCACGACGGGAACTCCGGAAATGATGATTTTTAGACAAAATAAGGTTCCTGTGCTCTTTTGGGAAATGCTGGGTGAACCAAGCTAATGGTTTCTCCAAAAGTTCTCAAAATCTCTTTTTTTTTTTTACTTTTTAGGGCCAAACCCACGGCGTATGGAGGTTCCCAGGCTAGGGGTCAAATCGGAGCTGTAGCCTCTGGCCTTCGCCGCAGCCACAGCAACGCGGGATCCGAGCTGCGTCTGTGACCTACACCACAGCTCATGGCAACGCCAGATCCTTAACCCACTAAGCAAGGCCAGGGATCGAACCTGTAACCTCATGGTTCCTACTCAGATTCGTTAACCACTGCGCCATGACGGGAACTCTGACAAGTTCTCAAAATGTTTAAAATGCTAGTGGGCACCCTGAATTGGAGGCTATGGTTAGCTGCTTTTCCCAAATTTATTTGACCACTGAATGTTTGCTTTTGTTCTCTCCCTCCACAGAGTAATTCCTCAGGGTCAGGACTCATCAGGACACTTTTTCTTTTTTCCAATGGCCACACCCTTGGCATATGGAAGTTTCCAGGCCAGGGACGGAATCCAAGCCACAGCTGTGACCCGAGCTGCAGGCCAGCAGGACAGTTTTTAAGTAACCACTGGAAGACCCAGCACAAATTCTTGCTATCTTAGCTCAGATTTATAGTTGAATCCAAAGAGCCACTCTGAAAAGGCTCCCTTTTAAGAAGTTTTGCCATTTTAAATCACAGCACCTTCATTTTTATTCTACCAATATTCGTGTCCAAAAAAAGGTTTAATTTGCAATGAAAACAGTAACCCATCAGGCATAAAATTTATTTTTAGAATGTGAAAGTACTTGCCTCATCTGTAAAATGGACTCGGGCATCTCTTAAGGATTAGATGAGAGAATGCATATCAACTGCTGAACGCAGGAAGCTCCCGGTAGACAGCTGCTTCCGGAAATAGTCCCAATCAGAGTTCCCATCGTGGCGCAGTGGGTTAAGAATCCAACTACAGTGCTTTAGGTTGCTGTCGCAGGTGCCCGTTCGATCCCCAGCCCCATGCAGTGGGTTAAAGGATCCGGTGTTGCCGCGGGGATTCAGTCCGCGGCCAGGGACCTTCCCTATGCCTCGGGTGTGGCCATAAAATGTTCTTAAAAAGAAAGAAAGAAATAGTCATTAACATCACATCTCAGGATTGTAGTGAGGGTTACATGAGATGTGAAAACACCATTTAATATAGCACCTTACGCTGTAAATATTTACAGACAGACTCGGGGGATATACGCATAAATACATGCAGTGGTGACTGTTGGTGTTAGTGGGGCGTGTTCTTGACTGTAGGACTATAATTCTTGTTCCTCTAGCTCGATGTCAATGCGCTTGGAGCTCTCCCCAGCCGTCACGATTCCACTCATTTCCTATTCCTGCCAGAAGAAATGACCGCCCACTCAGCGGGTTAAACAGCACATACATTTATCATCACACAGTTTTGGAGGTCAGCGATCTAAAGTGGGTCCACAGGGCTATGTTCGCTCTGGAGACTCTAGGGAACAGTCTGTTTCCTGGCCTTTTTCAGCTTCTAGAGGCTGCCTGCATTCTTTGGCTCATGGCCTCTTCCTCCATCTTTAAAGCCAGCAACATAGGAGTTCCCGTTGTGGCTCAGCAGGTTAAGAACCTGACTAGTATCCACGAGGATGCGGGTTCAGTCCTTGGCCTTGCTCAGCGGGCATTGCCGCTAGCTGCAGTGTAGATCGGAGATGCAGCTCAGAGCTGGCATTGCTGTTGCTGTGGCATGTGGCCCTAAAAAGAAAAAAAAAATAAGCCAGCAATGTAGCATCTTCTGTAATGCCCCCCTCTTCTAAGGACCTTTGCAATTATATGATTATCGCACAGATAATTCAATTGTCCTCTCCTCGCAAAATCCGTAACTTAAGCACACCTGCAGAGAGTCTCTTTTTGAATAGAACATCTTTACAGGTTCTGGGGATCATGACACAGGCATCTTTGGGGGGCCCTTAATTCTGTCTCCCACTGCCATCACATAGAGCCCTTTTGTAAACCCCAAATGGACTAAGCCTCTTAGAAGGCAGATCAGGAGTTCCCGTCGTGGCTCAGTGGTTAACGAATCCGACTAGGAACCATGAGGTTGCGGGTTCGATCCCCGGCATCGCTCAGTGGGTTAAGGATCCGGCGTTGCCGTGAGCTGTGGTGTAGGTTGCAGACGCGGCTCGGATCCCGCGTTGCTGTGGCTGTGGTGTAGGCCGGCGGCTACAGCTCCTGTTAGACCCCTAGCCTGGGAACCTCCATATGCCGCGGGTGCGGCCCTAGAAAAGACAAAAAGACAAAAAAAAAAAAAAGGCAGGTCAGCATTGTATTCTGTCTTGTATCCATCACAGTCTCAAATATAGTATTTAGAGCCAGACAAACGTTATAAAAAAAAATCTGTTGATTGATTTTTCGGCTCTTCAGTTTTCATTGTGCGTCACATACCTTTGTATGTACTTCTTCCTAGATATGGCTGAGGAGGCTTTCAATATCTGGGGAACTTGGCATTCAACATTAAAAAGTGGATCCAAACACCCAGGCATGACAGGTGAAGTATTCTCTTTAAAAACCAGTGTTGCGTTCACTTTTTAAAGTCAACATTCATTAATTTTTGCCTTCCTATCATCATATCACATGCTTGTCAAATAGTATTTGGAAAATATGATTCCGGTGAAACAGGAAGAAAAGGGGATAAGGCTAAACTTAGGCTTCCCACCAAAGCACATCAGTCTTTGACTATATTTCATTTCATTTCATTTGCAAGCGTTTTTAAAGATAGTTGCAGTCATTCTATGTACCTCTATGTGATTTGTTTAACATCCGTTCTCCAGTTATTTTCCAGTGTTACTGGTACAGCCCATGTGGTATTCCAGGTGCATTTTCATAGTTTACAGCCCAATGTTGGGAGGGTCTGTTTCCCCTTTTTATCTATGTTGCGATAAGTTTATAATCCACGTTGTGATAAGTTATGAACCTCTCTTATGCACTCTTTTTGTATTTTAAATTATTAACAGATGCACAAAATTTTAGAAAGCCAGTTGTAAATCCAGAATAGGAAAGTGGAGCAAAAAGTAATGAACCTTCCTGGAGTTCCCACTGTGGCTCAGTGGGTTAAGAATCCAACTGCAGCAGCTCAAGTCGCTGTAGAGGCACATAGAGGCGCAAGTTCAGTCCCTGGCCTGGGAACTTCCATATGCCACGGGTGCGGCCATGAAAAAAAAAATTATGAATCTTTCCAAGAATTCGGAGCTACAGTCACTTCACATTTTACACAGCATGCGTTTATTTGTGCTCCGCAAGCCATAGATGGCAGTGCCATTTACTATGCTGTCCCTGTCACTTTCATCTCATCAGTATTGCAGATTCCTGGCTTTGCCTTTTGGCTTATTTAAAAAAACAAAATGGTATATATTATTTTCCTTTTTTTTTGCTTTTTTAGGGCCGCACCTGCGGCATATGGAGGTTCCCAGGCTAGAGGTCAAATCAGAGCTACAGCTGCCAGCCTACATCGCAGCCACAGCAACGCCAGATCCGATCCGCGTCTGTGACCCACGCCACAGCTCACAGCAACGCCAGATCCTTAACCCACTGAGCAAGGCCAAGGACTGAACCCGCATCCTCATGGTTCCTAGTTGGATTTGTTGACCACTGAGCCATGACGGGAACTCTTTTTTTTTTTTTTTGCTGTTCTTTCTCACCAGTATTTTTCCATTTTTCTATTAATCACCTGAATTTCCCCTACCGATTATCATTTATGGTTGGCTATTTATGCAAGCTAGAGTTTTTTTTTTTTTAAATTGATTCTTACAGTCTCTTCCTATAATAAATACATTAACCCTTTGTCCACATTGTTTGCCACTGATACTGTTATCCCTTGCATTTTCCCCCTTTTTGGATATCTGGGAATGTTTAAATGTTTTGCATAGGAGTTCCCGTCGTGGCTCAGCAGTTAACGAATCTGACTGGCATCCATGAGGACACAGGTTCGATCCCTGGCCTTGCTCAGTGGGTTAACGATCTGGAGTTGCCCTGAGCTGAGATTGTAGGTCACAGACTCCGGCTTGGATGCTGCGTTGCTGTGGCTGTGGCACAGGCTGGCGGCTACAGCTCGATTCGGCCTGGGAACCTCCATGTGCTGCAGTGCCGCAATAAAAAGCAAAAAAAAGAAAGTTTTATATAATGAAGTCTATCATTGTCTTTGTGAATTCTTTCACAAAATTAACCTTTACTTTTACCTAAGATTGGATAGGCATCTATATACTTTTTGCTTTCATAGCATTTCATTATTTTAACCCTTCATTCTTTAATCCATTGGAATATATGTTAATATGTGGCATGAAGTGTGTAAATTATTTTGTTTTATTGTTCCCCCAAATGTGTGTGTATGTCTGTGTATGTACATGTGGGTATGTACATGTATGTAAATATGCACATATATACATACATGTATATTTTCCTTTTCTCTCTCTCTCTTTTTTTTTTTTTTTTTTTGCTTTTTAGGGCCGCACTTGCAGCATATGGAGATTCCCAGGCTAGGGGTCCAATCAGAGCTACAGCTCCTATGTCCCCGGGCTGTCGTTTTCCTATGCATTTGCCCTATCCAGGCATTTCTTAAGAAGTAGGCAAGGAAGAAGAATAATTTCAGGGGCAGAGGGGACTTAGGCGCTTACACAGGGATAGATCAGAGTTGAGACAGCAGGAGGAGCACCGAGCAGAATATCTTGGAAGAAATGATCCTTGGGGGGGAAGGGCAGCAAGGCGCTTCATGGGACACAATGAGATGTCGTTAGATCAGTACCCAAGTACTCAAACTGGATTAGAGGCCATTAAATTAAAAATGTACTGTGTTTAACAAATGTAATACGGGAGGTACTACAAAAAATGAGAGGAGTTCCCGTCGTGGAAACGAATCCGACTAGGAACCATGAGGTTGCAGGTTTGATCCCTGGCCTCGCTCAGTGGGTTAAGGATCTGGCGTTGCCGTGAGCTGTGAAACACGCTGCTTTGCTCTCCTTTGAATTTCCCAAAGAAAGCTGTATCTGTTAGGGACGGCTCACTGCTGTAACAAACATCGCCTAAATGTCAGTGGCTTCACCTCTCACACGTTGATTTCTCCCTTTCCGGCCAGTCCAGTGTGCATTGTGCCGGGTGACCAGGGGGTGGGAGTTCTCTGTTCCACATAGTCATTCAGGGGCACAAGTTCCATCCAGCCAGTGGCTCCCCTAAGCTCAGAGGTCTCCGAGTGTTGCATGGTTTCTCCGTCCTGGGCTAGAAGTTGAGGGAAGGAGGCGAACAGGGAAGTCTAGAAGTACATTTGTTTTGTTTTGTTTGTGTCATTAGAGCAGGCCTAGAAATGGCTCACATCCCATCTCTGCACATTTGTTAGCCAGACCTCATTTGCATGGCCCTCCTAAGGGAGGCTGGGAAATGTCATCCAGGAAGGAAAGGGCACCATTTGGTGAACAATGAGCCAGTCTCTCCCGCAATGGTAGTAATGGAGTATACATTGTAGCTTCTGTCTTCATTATCCTCTGGCACCAAATAGGGCGTTTTCTTTCTTTTTTTTTAAACAGCCACAGTGGTGGCATATGGAAGTTCATGGGCCAGGAGTCGAATACGAGCTGTAGCTGCCGGCCTATGCCACAGCCACAGCAATGCTAGATCCTTAACCCATGTAGTGAGGCTAGGGGTCAAACTTGCATCTTTACTGAGACTAGTTCGGTTCTTAACCCCCTGAAGCACAATGGGAACTCCCAAGGCGTTCTGTCTCTCTCTCTCTCTCTTTTTTTCTTTTATGTCTGACCCGAGGCACATGGAGTATCCGGGTCAGGGATCAGATCTGAGCCACAGTTGCCACCTACGCTGCAACACCGGATCCTTAACCCACTGTGCCAGGCCAGGAATCGAACCTGTATCCTAAGGCTGCAGAGACACACCAATCCTGTTGTGCCACTGCAGGAAGTCCCAAATGGGGCATTTTTTGGTTTAATTTATTCCTACAGCCTTTATGGACATAATAGAAAGTGGAAACATTATCAATTGTGTCTCTTCTGAATTGCACGTTGCATTGAACAGGAAAGGAACGCTCCTTTCACCCTAGGTTCAGAAAAGTTTTCATAACCTCGCAGAGGAGGGCTTTCCCCACAACGTCAATCAGCGCCAAGGACTCTTTCCACGCATCTGACTGCTAACGCGTCAGGGTCTAGGCATCTGTCTTTGGAGCTGCTGCATGAACTGTGCCAATAATCAAAAAGCATTTGTCGCGTCTTGTGTGTTAGCCAGTAGCAGCCAAACGTGTCCTGTGCGTTTTCAGTTTCCCGAGCTGCCCGTGGGCAGGGCGGCCCTTACGGGGAGCCTGCCAACTCATTCCAGTTCTCGTCCTTCTCTCCGGCCTCCAGGTTCCTACGGAGACATTTTTGAAAGCAGCTCCCTCCGACCGGGGCCGTGCTCCCTCTCTCAAGGGAACCTGTCCCCAAACTGGCCTCGGTGGCAGGGGAGCCCCACAGAACTGGACAGCAACGCGCAGGTCGTGCGGAGGACTCAGGCGGCCAGCGGCGCGGCGGCGTGCAGGGCGCATGCGCCCGTGGCCCGCGTCTGCAGCACGCCCCACATCCAGCGCGCAGGCGCGAGGCCCGAGCGGCCCACGCCACGGCCGAGGCCGAGGCCGGAGGCGTGCTGGACGCTGAGCGGCGCCGAAGACCTCGCCGAGAGCGAGCTGGAGGTGGCCTGGCCGCACGGGAGCGCCAAGCCTCCGGCTCAGAGACCTGGAGAAGGTGCCAGGCACGACAAGAGGCCTCCTCCTCCTTACCCTGGTCCAGGGAAGCCCGCTGTAGCATCGGCCCACCAGCCCGCGGAGTCACCGCTGTGGAGGCTTCAGAAGCCAGGAGAAGGCTCCAGAACAGCTTTGGAAGAGGGAAGCCCAACAGGCGATCGAGAGCATCAGGCAGCCCAGCAGACGGTGAGCAGCGCCTACCCCAGTCCGGCCAGCGATCAGAACAGTGAGACCCTGGGGGAACCCAGCTGGCTCGACTGGCAGAGGGAGCGGTGGCAGATCTGGGAGCTCTTATCCACCGACAACCCCGATGCCCTCCCGGAAACGCTGGTATGAGCCCCGTGCGCTCGAGCCCTCCAGTCCCAGACAGCCTTCTTCCACTCATTAGGGGAAAAAGTGGGTAGCGGACAATTGGGCACTTATGTTTCTTCTTTTACACCTTCAAAAAAAATAATAACAACACAAGCGAAAACTCGGTTCACTTAAAGATAGAGAGCACTAGTACCCTGGCCATTTATTATAAGATTCTATTGCATAGCCAGCCTTCAGACAAAACAAAAACAAACATGGATGCTCATAGCCAGCCTAACAGCTCTTCACCGTGGCTCCGCATAAGATAAAACTCTCGCTTTGGTGTTGCTAAATTGTATTTATGTGTCTTCAGTTTTGACTCTTGTATATTGTGTAACAGATTATGTATGATAATCGTATATGTTATAGTCACAGAAAACAGAAGGAACACATTTTTAAATCACTTATTCTAAGTAAGGAGATTCTATAGAATGTTCTAGAATATGCACAAGCCGGTTTCTGTGCTTTTGCGATAGCTTTCTAACTGGGGACAGCCCTTCCTTCAATGCCTAAGAAAAACACTAACAAAACAGAATTCAACAGAGTATGAGAAGCCATATTTTTATATAGTAGTGAGATACAAAAAAATATATTGTCACAGAATGCTTTTTCATATTGAATATGTTTTGAGGAAATATTAGATTTGATACGTTATGGAATATATTTTTAGAATCTGTTTAGAAAGAATTCAGTTAATGAAACAAGAGAAAGGCCGTGCCTGACAAAGAATAATTAAGAAGTTGTCCTTCCCATTTTAGGTCAAATTCAATTTTATATAGCCCATATATAATATATATTTATAATGTGCAATTTTTATGTGTTTTTCAAAACTACGAACTGGAATCCAACTACAAAGCATGTAAAAATCAAAACAGAGTATTCAAATTACAGAACATGGTTTTTCCTTATGCCCCATAGTCAGTATTAACCAAATTATATGCAGTGCTTTGTAAAGTAAATCATATTTGGGAAAAACATTAAGCTCTGTATTTGCAGTGTGCCAAAGGCTGAGGAAATGTTTTCTTTGGTAATTTTATGTATAATGTAAAATGTTCCTCCTATCCTTCAGTAGTAAATTTGAAGTTTTTCAGCTGCAAAATAATTTTTGACCAGTAGGTGGCAATTCGCTTCAGTATTTTATGAGATTTTTTTTTTCACTTCATAAGGGAATGTGTATTATAGAAAAAGTTTTTTTTTTTATAAAACATACTACTCTTAATTTTCATGTTGGCAATGACCTTTTCAGTGGTGTTTCTTAAAGTTCTTACTTGTGCCATAACGAATAAAAAGTTAAGCAAAGGTTTCATTCCCTGGCATTCAATTTAATGAATGAACTCACACCCTATTCCAAACGTACACTTCCTTCCACACGTCCAAGTGTAATAAAAAATGGCAGTACTGTACACACACAGCTAAAGAGCTAGTGAAAACTCTCAAGTGCCTTGGGGACATAACCCAGTGACACTGAAGCATTTAGAAATTTGTATTTGTTGCAAGTGAAGGCTGATTTTCACTCAGTTGAAATTCCGTAGTCATCGAGAAAGTGGTTTGTTCCAGAACGGGAACTCAACTCGGGTTTCTCGCCTGCTGGACAGATGTTGCCCAACACAGTCCTTGTAAATTACACCTGAACTGTAGGCCTCAGCTGCTGCTTTTGCTTCGGGGCTGAAATAATGAAGTCTAGAAACGGTTTCTGACGTCTCTTACTGGGGGAATGATGGGGATAGCTTCAGGCTCTGCCATCAGGCCCAGCGCTCCTGCTACCGGCGGGGACCCGGGAAGGATTTGGCTGCCAGCCTCTGGTTCTTCCTGGCTGCCCACGAACAGCCCAAAGCTGCAAACAAGAGCAAAAGGTGCCTGACCGAATCACAGGTTGCTTTCCCATGGCACCTCCTCTTGTCCTTCCCTGCTGTGTTTTCTTGGCTTTGAATTTGACCCTGGTCTGGCCAGTTTGCACCCGCCTTTCTAGACTGCCTGATATATGGACCTGCCCCCTCCCACCGTGTTCTTGCCCTCATATGCCCTTGTAGTCTCTCTCTCTCTCTCTTTTTTTTTTTTTTTCTTTAGGGTTGCACCCGCAGCATATGGAGGTGCCCAGGCTAAGGGTCGAATTGGAGCTACAGCTGCCAGCCTACACCACAGCCACAGCCACTCAGGATCCGAGCTGCGTCTGCGACCTATACCACAACTCACGGCAACACCGGATCCCCGACCCCCTGGGCAAGGCCAGGGATCTAACTCGCATCCTCATGGATACTAGTCGGATTCGTATCCACTGTGCCACAATAGGAACTCCCATCGGAGTTCCTGTCGTGGCACAGTGGTTAACGAATCCGACTAGGAACCATGAGGTTGCGGGTTTGATCCCTGCCCTTGCTCAGTGGGTTAACGATCCGGCGTTGCCGTGAGCTGTGGTGTAGGTTGCAGACGCGGCTCGGAGCCTGCGTTGCTGTGGCTGCGGTGCAGGCCAGTGGCCACAGCTCCGATTAGACCCCTAGC